>CM042009.1:112958499-113213499 GCA_023525715.1 Cichorium intybus
TTTTGCAAGACCTTTACCGATAACAATCATAAAATTGAAAAAAAATACAGATTAAAAATGGATCGTAACTGTGAAAACGAGGGTTCTTACCTTTCGAGTTGTTTGAGAGTGTCGTACCGCTCTTTTAGCCTCATGTACTCCTGGTGGTGGTTGATTGGTGGCGACATGAATGATAAAACGGTGAAAAAGAACAAAACATTACCAGCGACGGTGGAGATGAAAGGGAGGAGATGGTGGAGGTGGATGCGGCGGTGGATGATTTCCGTTTACATTAATCGTACAATTGAGTTTTTGGAGAGTGTTTGAATAGTTGATAAGGTTTTTAAAGATGTGGTTAATGTATTCCAAAATTATAGAACGTGATTTTAGGATTCATTAATTAAATATATGTTTAAAATACCTATCATACCCTTACTAGGTTTTTAAAATTGCATATGGATACATATATTTTAGTATATTTAAATAAATGGCACAATCATATTAACCATTGATCTTATAATTTAAATGGCTGAGATCTGTCCTCGCGTTCTCAATCTTTTAATTGTCCTCAAATGAACTGTGACAATTGTAAAATCTGACACCCAAATGAAGCCTTGAACACGTAATAACGACCAACAGAATATATAAGGTATTGTTTTAACGATCAATATATCATATTAGTGTTATGATAAGTTAAACAAATGCTACTCGAAAAAACGAACAATTTGACATAAAGAACGTCAAAAATGGATATCGTATGACAAAGTTATACTTATCCGAAAACGACAAATCAGTATTTTCTTAAAACGTTATATATATATATATATATATATATATATATATATATATATATATATATATATATATATATATATATATAGAGTTAGTATTAAATGAAAATAGCAATTACTGTACAAATGTAAGACATAATATAGTCCTTTAGATTCAATAAATGAATGGCTGAGATCAAAATGGTAGTTTTGTAAATAAATCAAAAAATTGAACGCGGGTGTTTTAAAAGATATCGTTGAAGGGCAAAAGCGTCAAAATGAAAAACACATTCAAAAAGGTAATATGGCAGGTATCACGGGACACGATCATATCAAATCGCAACTTACACAGAGAATCACACTCCTCAAACCCCAAAATCGCCGATCATTGCTTAAACCACCATATTCTCTCAAATTAGGGTAAACTCGCATAAGAAATCCTTCAAAGAGACGAAATTAGGGTGCAGTCGCATACGAATTCCTTCAAATAGACGAGTATTTCGAACGCAAATATGTCAAAAAGAAGAAGTAGCTACCGATTAAAGAAGAATACACAATTCAAGTTCAAAAACACTGTCGAAAACCCAATTACAGATGAGGATTTCGATGATGACTTTGTTGAACCATTTCCAGGTAATGTTTTCTATTACTAATTGTTTCACTAACAAAGTTCTACTTATAATTAACCTCATTCTCTGAGAAAAATGAAAACTAGGGTTTATGATTATGAGTAATGTCGTAAGTTTATTCTAATGAAATTGAAAAGGAATGTGTCATTCTCATAGAATATACGTGATTATTTAACAGGGGGTTGTAATGAATGTACCATTCTCATAGAATTTACCATTCTCATAGAATTTGACATTCTCATAGAATTTGTCATTAACAAAGTATAATACGGTAAGTATTTTATAATGAGTAATGCAATTAATTTGTGTATTCTCATGGAAAAAAATGTAAAAAAATGTATTGCCTGAGATGAACAGTATCTGCGAATCAATCGTATGCTAATGTACCAATTTGAAAACCCATAATTCTCATAGAATACGAGTAAATTCATAAGAAAAAGTTATTATATTCTCTGAGCATGCAAAACATTGTATGTACTAATTTTAAAAAACCTGTAATCTAATAGAATGTTACCTTGTATGTAGTAGTTCTAAAAAAGATATTATATTCTCTGAGTATGTGACATTGTTTGTGTTTGAAAATATGGATATTCACTGAGAATGTGAATATCCATATTTTATACACATAATCTACACATAATTCTCAAAGATTTAAATTAGATTCTCAGAGAATGTGATTTACATTACATATGTTACCGTGGTTGCGTCTTGCATGCTCAGAGAATATAATAACTTTTTCTTATGAATATACTCGTATTCTATGAGAATGTGATTGACATTACATATGTTACAGTGGTTGTGTCTTGCATGCTCAGAGAATAAACTACACATAATTCTCATAAACTACCACATAATGATTCACAGTTCTATTATCTGAGAATATTAAACTTAATGTCTTGCATGCTCAGAGAATGTGATTGACATTACATATGTTACAGTGGTTGTGTCTTGCATGCTCAGAGAATGTGATTGACATTACATATGTTACAGTGGTTGTGTCTTGCATGCTCAGAGAATAAACTACACATAATTCTCATAAACTACCACATAATGATTCACAGTTCTATTATCTGAGAATATTAAACTTAATGTGTGAGAATAATTCTCCGAGCATGTATAACACATATTGTTTGACATTGTAACCTAAATTCTGTTACCTTACTTGCAGGAAAACAAGCATCATCAACAGAGAATAAAAGTGTCAAAATTCAAAAACAACCAAAAGTTATTGACATTTCTAGTTCAAAGCCCAAAAGGAAGAAGGAAACAAAACACAAGAAATCAAAGGATAAGGGGAAAAAGATTTTGAAAGATAAAGACAAAGGTTGCAAAAAAAGAAAAAGTGAGGAACATAAAGACATGAAAGATAAACGAAGGAAGAAAAAGAAGATAGAAGAAGATGAAGATTCGGACAAAGAATTAGAAAGAAATTATAAAAAACTGAAAACAAGAATGACACCCTTGAAATTTTCAACAGCTGTAAAGTCTTTGTCTACAATGCAAAAGGAGGCTGTCAAAAGAATGGGTCTAGGTAGTTTATTAGAAATAGACATAGGAGAGTTACCACCAATTTTGACATACTACCTATTAGACAACTATGACCCGTCATCAAATAGACTTGTGTTGGAGAATGGGGCACTAGAAATTACAAAAGACCTAGTATATGACATTCTTGGAGTTGCAAAAGAAGGTGTGGATTTGAACACATTACCATCTTGTGACCCACAAGATAAGCTGTTCACGGACTGGAAAGCACAATTTCCTGAAAAACGATACTCAAACACAGCATATCTTGACTTGATTACAGGAACAAACATAGATAATCAATTATTCCGTTTGAACTTCTTATGTTTGTTTATCAACACATTTGTGGAGTCGATGTTGATGGGTACAAGCCTTATCAAACCACTGGAGAAAATAGTGTTACTGGACGACTATTCAAAAATTGATTGGTGCGAGTACATAATGCAAAGCTTGAGATCAAGAAAAGAAGTTTGGAAAAAGGATGATCCGAACTCCTACTACACAGGACCAATCAATGTTATTTTGGTATACCACATTCTGTCTTATTTAAAATAAAAAAAATGAAACAAAAGAATACATTGAGAATGTACTGTATATAAACATTTAAATTATATTTATTATTTATAATATAAAATTAACATTTTCCTTAATCTGTATTGCAGATGACATATGTGTTTTCCATAAACACATCAGGAATTGTTATGTTGAGAAAAAGAACACCATTCATTTCTCAGGTGACGACGTACAAGTTAAAAGAAATCCAGAAATATGAGTTGAAAAACAACAAACTGGGAAAGGGTCAACTCATTCAAAGAGAATCGAATGATGAGAGCACAGATGAAACAAATGAAGAATATCAGGATGAAGAGGTAAAGTAAATATGTATGTACATGTATGCTCAGAGAATGTACATACATCAAAATACAATAAACATATAAAATTTAAAGAATTGTCATAGAATATAATAAAAAAGTCGAATATATGAGGTCATTCTCTGAGCATAGTTGTACATAAATGTTAAATAATCTGATAATCTGATATTATTATTAAACAAACACTCATTCTCTGAGCAAACAGTCATTCTCATATAATATTACTGAACAAACAGTTATTCTATGAGCATAATTGTACATAATTGTATACAATCATTGTTATATAATCTGATATAATTTTATTAATTTCAATAATTTTAATTATTTCAACATGTTTGATTTTTGTACACACAGGGATTTCTTGCAGTAATTGGGAATTCGTACATTAACATATTGAATGAGAAGCACAGTATGGAGAAGATAATAACACATGGACTGTTGAAGTTTCCCAACAGCCAACAATTAAAAGATTGGAAAAGGAAGATAAGAAAAGAGTTCAAAATAGAAGAGATGGAAGAAAATTCTGATAAGAATGAAGACAATGTCTCAGAGTCTGATGATCAAGATGAGATTGATGGGATGGGCAAGGGTAAGGAACTTGTATTGGTTGATGAACCAGCCATTCTAAACCAGGTGTCACCAGAAATGAAAGTGAGAGATGAGGAGTTTGATGATCAAGATGCTTACACAACTCCAGTTACCAAAAAGAATGAAGGGTGGGACAATTCAGAAAACTTATCAGCCACCCAATTCTTCAACCAACCAGGAGTGATGGAGGAGGTTGCAAATCTAATGGCAAAGGCAACAGGAACAACAACTGAAGAAACAGTCCCTGAAAAAATTGAAAATAAAAATGCTAATGTGCCTTCCAAAAAAGGAGATGATGTGATGAAAGGAGCTAAAAAACAAAAAGGGGAAACACAACCACTTGGAAAAAGTAAGCGTATGCAAAAACCGGCACCTGCTTTGTGCTCCCCTTACGTAGAAAGATTAACCTCATGCGACAAGGTGAAGGCAGAAGAGTTAAACTTGTACAAAGCAATTTTATCATCAAACAAAGATGAAGAGTAAGATACATAGCTTTCATTTATATACATGTACATTCACATGATTTCAAACCAATAACAAATCTGTTTCATGTATACAGCGATTTCATTTGGGAGATGGATGATGTGGAACAACTAACACTTGGGCATGCATCATATTTTCAAGTTGATGTGCCCATACATTGGGCAATTATTGATTGTTGGGCTGCATATCTAAACATCCTAGAAAAATTCAAATCTGCAGAGGCACCTGCACGTTTGTTCTTTCACACTCATATGATGGTAAGTAGTCAAATTATTTTCCAAAGTTTAAGCCGTATTACACCAAAATAAGAACATTTAATTCTTTGAGAGTTGTGAACCTTTTATACATTCTCTGAGAATGAGTTGTTGATTGTCATTCTCAGAGAATACGTGTTGCTAAATGGGTAAATACTCATATATGACATATATTTTGCAGTCTGACATGCTCTTAAATGAAACTAACCTTGAGTTTAATCGGTTGGGAGACTTCATGGAAATGATGAACATGTACATCCCACATTGGGAAGTGAAAGCCAATTTGATAGATGTTGCATTGGTAAGAAAAACAAATCTGGATATATTTAGTATCTATTGATAAATTTCAAAAAAATAATCTCTTAAACATATGGTTTTGCAGGTTATTTTTCCAATCATTGATGGTGACAAATACTACATGCTATGTTTTGACTTAAAAGAAGGAAACTCTAAAATTATTGATCATATCAAGAGGAAAGGAACAATTGAGAGAATCTATGGGCCCGGACCTAGAATAGTGGTATGTTTTCAATATTATATTCATTCTCGTTTAAGTTTAAAAATTGATAACATGATTAAATTTAAATGCAGCAAAAATTTTTCTGTCACTGGTTAGCAAGTGTGTCCCACCCTCAACATATAAAATTAATGGAAGATGAACCTTCAATAATGAAAATGGAGTGGCAAGTGAATGAACCAGGACCAGATTGTGGTATTTATCTGATGAGACACATGGAAAGCTACAGAGGAGAGGTAGCAGGAAAATGGAAAACAGAACTGACTGACAAACAAAGGAACAACGCAAGCTACATAGGAAGATTAAGGTACAGATACATGTATAATCTGTTGACATCTGACTACAACTTGTACAGGGATGATGTTTTAACAATTGCATCCGAATATGCCAAAATGGATGTGTATAAAAAAGCAAAACTGATTGACCAAAAAAAGGTTTCGAGAAAAAAGAAAGTGTCTGATGAAGAATCCAAAGCTGCAAAAAAGGCAAAAGGAAAGAAGAAAATGGGATAGGATGAGGAGGTAGTTAAGAGAATGGTTTTTGAGTCTATAAAACAATTGGTTCAAATTAGTTTGGATTATTGTAGGAAGTTAAGACAATGTGTTTTACTGGTTAATTGTGGGTCTACAAAACAATTAGTTTTGATTTTGAATTCTGCATGTTTATATTAAATGGGTTTATTGGATGTTTCAAATTTTGTATCTGCATAATGTAATTCAAAAAGCATTTCAACATCCGTATTCTCATAGAATGGCAGGAAAGCATATTAATTGCTAGAACTGTCATCTTCAAAAACTAAAACAAATTCGTATTCTATGAGAATGGCAGGACACAGATTACTTGTTGTTACTGTCATCTGTTATCAATAATTCATAAAACAGTTGTACGCCAATTCTAAGAGAATATGATATAATAAAGTTACATTCATTCTTAGAGAATAGGGAAGAACAGTGCTTAACAGACACAATATATTTGAAAATACATTATGTATTCTCTAAGAATGAATAATAAAAATTCACGCATTTGAGAAATACATAACATATAATGTACCATATTTACAAAATAACTTATATGCAAACAATAAGAATTTTGAGAACATTTTACAAGAAAACAAATTATGAATAAAACAAGTAAAAAAATCGTATACAACCCCATCCACACAAACATGCAGCTTTTGATAAAGTAAACAGTGGAGTGGTGAGCAGAAGAAGCAAAATAATTGAACACGACAATGAATGAAAAGACTACACTATATCCATTTAAAAAAATATATATATACAATATAATTCACAGGAAACACAAACTATATTTTGGCTATAAAAGGAAGCAAGTTTATTCCAGTTTAACACACATCCCACAATCAAACACAAAATGACACTAACCATAAGTGATCGTGTTGAAGTGAAAGGGAAGGACGCTGGCCTAATTGGCTCCTTCTATGCAGCTAGAATTCTGTCGATCTCCTATGGAAGATACGAAGTTCAGTACGAGACACTAGTGAAAGACGACGGGACACCATTGGTTGAAGTCATCCCTAAAAAGAGAATCAGACCATACCCACCGGAGGTGGTGGCTGAATTCAATTTAGGGGAAATTGTT
The DNA here is from genome assembly GCA_023525715.1 of Cichorium intybus. Lineage (NCBI taxonomy): Eukaryota > Viridiplantae > Streptophyta > Magnoliopsida > Asterales > Asteraceae > Cichorium > Cichorium intybus. The sequence goes on from CM042009.1 coordinate 112,965,715, forward strand.
GACGCATGGTACCATGAAGGATGGTGGGTTGGAAGGTACATCCGCCAAGAAAATGATCGGTATATAATACAGTTTGACCGAGGGAATGAGCTGTATTCATTCCCTCGAAACAAACTCAGGCTTCACCAGGAATGTACTTTTGATGAACTCATGACCCAATGGATGTACTACAAACGTTGAATGTGTAACATCCAAATAAATTATCTTTGGTTCTGTTTTATTTTGGTATTATTAATGAATGGATGAATGTTAATTACTGTATTATCACATAAAGAATACTATGTTCAGCACAATGCAAAAAACATGACATTCTCTAAGAATTACAGGAACAAAAATTCTCTAAGAATAGGCAGAAAAAAAATATAACAGGAAAATGCGTATTCCCTGATAACAACATTAAAGGGAAAAAATATGAATTCTTGAAGAATGTGTTAAACCCAAAAACTCTAATATCTCCTGAGAATTCTCTGAGAATTGATTTACAAGATATAAGAATTCAAAATATAAAACTAAACAAAATAGTAATATACAAAATATAAACCCCAAAATTCAAATACTAAACATTTTTTCTACTTGACATCTTTTGGTTTATCAGGACAATTCCTTTTGTCATGGTGAACCATTTTTTTGCAACAATTACACAATCTTTTTGGTTTTGAAGCTGCTTCACTCAAAATTTCGGCTTTACTCTTGAGTCTTTTACCTCTAGAACCAGATCCTTTATTTCTAATATCTGAAGGATTTTCAATTACTACTTCATCAGGAAGTGAAACACCTAAAATCATCTCATACTCCGATTTCCTGCTCACATCCCCTATATTAGATACACTATCACAAAATGTTGCTTTAAGTTTTTTTTGTTCTTCGAGGTATTCCTGTAACTTCACAGAATCTTTACTTAATACAGACACACAATGATCAACCATGGAAAATATGTCAATCGCTTTCCTGTCAACATCTCCATCGGTGTGTGAAGTTTTGAACCGCCGCCTCAATAATTCTGCAGGAATAATATCTTTGCACCAACGCCTAGCTATATATTGATCGGGAATTTCTTCATATTCACAAAACTTCATAACACAAAAGATGTGCCTGCATAACAATCCATATTGTTGAAACTTCATACACTCACATGACAGAAATTGATCCTTTTTTATATGCTTCACCTAACAATAATCGATCAAAAAAACAGTTAGACAAACATGAAAATGACAAATTCAAATCATATGAAAAAAATATAAGTTGTCATACCTTATATGAAGAATCATTATACAAAGAATCGTAATGATATTCTTCAACAGTTTGATTGTCATCTTCATTTAACACTTTCTTTAAAGTGACATTCTTCTTCTTCTCAAGGACATCATAATTCTCAACATCTTCATCTAAGTTGAAGCTTCTAATCAAACAAGTATTCTGAGATTGACACAACTCCTCCTGGACTTGGTAAAACACTTTCCTTGTATAGACTTTTGCAGCATGCCTTTCATAGGGGAGACATGTCAACATTCTTGGATACTTTGAAGAAGTATTAAAATCAGCCAAGTTCTGGTTATGCCTTTGTCTCTCCATTAAAGAATCAAATGTCATCATAAAATTAAGAAGATATGACCCGGAAAGTGTAGAATTTTGAAAAGACCAATTTTGACTTTCAGAAAATGAGGTTGTCCTCATTAACCCAGACATAGGAACATCCCTAAAGAATGCTGGTATCCAACACCTACGCATACCGTACATCTTCTTTAACCACTTGTTGTCAGATAGTTTAAACTCATTAATCATGGCCTGCCATCCATCTTCAAATTCTGAAGCATGTAACTTAGAATTCCAAATCAAAGAATTAAATCGATCCTTGAACTGTTTGTTATTAAAAACTTCTGCAGGGACCTGTAAAGAATTTAAAATATAAACGTAGTTATTTCAATTAAAACATATAACATGTAAAACATTCTCTGAGAATGAATCAGACAGATAAAAGTTAACTTGTCATTCTCAGAGAATAGCAACTCATATGCTAACAATAAAAATCCCCTGTAAACACAAAACCAAATTTACTTTTTACAAAAATTCTTTGAGAATGACATGAAAGTTCAAAAACCATTCTCAGAGAATGGGTCATCATATGCTAAAAATAAAAACCCCCTGTAAACACAAAACTAAAATTACTTTTTACAAAATTCTTTGAGAATGACATGAAAGTTCAAAAAACATTCTCAGAGAATGGGTCATCATATGCTAAAAATAAAAACCCCCTGTAAACACAAAACCAAAATTACTTTTTACAAAATTCTTTGAGAATGACATGAAAAAAATATTAACAAAACCTCACCTTATATCCCAACTTTGTAGTTATATGCCACATACATAACCGATGATGCGACTCAGGAAAAACTTGTTCAATTGCTTTTTTCATAGCTGGATCTTGATCAGATAACAAAATGCTTGGATGTTTAGAAAACGATTTTCTGAAACATGTAAGTAACCATACATACGAATCCGTGTCCTCCCTACTAAGCAACCCCGCACCAAATGTCACACACTTTTTATGATTGTCTAACCCTGTGAATGGTACGAATACCATATGGTACCTATAAACAATAAAATAACAAATCAGCACCACAATATTCAATATAATTTTCACAAAGAATTATATAAATTACAATATCAAATCAGAAAATAAAAGAACACAATAACACACCAAAAAAGCTAACCTGTTTGTATCAAAAGTTGCATCAAATGAGACTACATCACCAAACTCCCGATAGTTGTATTTTGCAGTCTCATCAGCCCAAAACAATGCATTCAATTGCTTGTCTTCAACCCTAAATTCAAATGAAAAGTTTGGAGAATATTTTACTCTATCCTCCATCAAATTCACAATCATTTGAGAATCACTACCCGCAATGAAACAATTAAGGTTGCGCATGTAATTCTTGTAATCAATAGCCAAACCACCACGACTTGAACACCCACCTTGTATGCCAGTCATTAATCTATATGCCTTACCTCCTCCAACATTCTGTTTTGTCATGTTATAAACATAACTTTTCTGTGAAAAATCCAGTTCTCTACTAGCCCGTGATAGATGCATATTTGCTTTACTAATCAATCTATGGTTATGACTCTCCACAAACTGATACACATAGTAGCCTTTACCACCTGGTATAATCTTAAAAACAATATGTGCCTTACATTCAGTTCTATGTAAATCTTTTCGTCTTTTAGTTTTCCTGAATTGAACATCAATTGTATCCACATTGCCGGTGTTTGGTTTCCCTTCCCGATTACATAATAAATGTCGAGAAGTAACCACATCATGATTAGTCTTCTTAAGAGAACCTTTCCTTATATCAAAACCTCCTTGGAATGCATATTCTTTATACATTGCAACAGCAGCATCTAATGAAGGATATTGAATTCCTTTTTTTGGCTTGATATGATCATCGGTTCTTGGTATCCAATATGGTGTCCCACCAGGGGATACAAAATCATTACTAAACACAGATTCTTCTTCATCTGAAACTTTAAAACCAAAACAAAAAATGCATTACAAATGAATCATTCTCAGAGAATACAAACATAAAAAATTCGCCTGTACCATATTACACAACATTCAAAAATTACTGCATTCATGTGTTAATATTTTCCTAATTCATATTAATCAACATGCAAACCTAATTAATATTAATTAGATACATTCATGTTACTTTTTGCTAAAATTTGTTCATTCTCAGGGAATAACAACCATCATACACACCCTGTACATAATGAACGATCCATGTGTTACTGTTTGTTAAAAATCTAATTCGTATTAATAAACCTTCAAAATTAATTGCATTTTAACATACCAAATATACGAGAATGTTCTCCTGTGTCAAAATCCCCTGTACCATATATGGAATAATTGTCACCGTCCTCTGTATGTTCAATATTTACATATGGTGCACTCCTACTAGTTTCACCATGATCCATCTGTTTATCGAATAAAGATAAAATAAAATTTTTAGCTGTAAAATCTTTACCACACAATAAATGTGTAAAAAACAAATTTCATACAACACTCATGCGTAAAACAAAAAGATATAAAATTCCATTATTCTCTAAGAATAACAACCACTAGGAAAATACAAATCAAAACATCATTCTCCTTATTACATTTTTTCAATCCCAGTTATTCTTAACCAATACCTATGAAACTAAAAGGTTCCAAAAGGGCAATTCCTACTATCATGATCAGTTAACATTTTACAAATTTTGCAAAACCTCTTATTATAATTGCTAAAGTCTTCCATCTTGTAAACATCATCATCAAAATACAAGTCCCTTGACAATTCCAAACCTACAATCATCAAAACGCATACACCTATCCAAATAGCCATATTCTCCTGAAAAACAAATTTTGATTAAATACAAAATTAGATATTACTCTTGCGATGTCAAAAAACTACTAAACAAGTCCCATATTCTCTTAGAATACATCTTAACTAACAAAAAGTAACACCATTCTCCTAGAATGATGTACATATCCACTGGCGTCCACACACAGTTAACAACGACACAAGCACATTCTCTAAGAATACACTTTAATAAAGAAAAAAACATTCGAAACTTCAAAAATTTATCTCCGGTCAAAAATTAACACTGATTACATACAATAACAACATAATTGATTAGATAATCTCAATCGAAACTTCGAATGTCAATTAATTATCACAATCGCAGAACATAATTATCGAAATCACTATTAACGTTAACGAAAACAATACCTGGGACGAATTCCAATCCAATCTCTACGAAAACTTCACCAATTATCGATAATGTATGATCGCTCTTTACGATAACCACAACATCGGTATTTATCAACGAAGTATCCGATTCTAATTTCAATTTTGATAAGGATTCGATTGTTTTAGAATTGATTCTGTTATGAAATTTTATTTGATTCCAATCTGATAATCAGTTACCATTTACACGTAACCTATTAATTGCAGTTATTTTTATTTAATTGCGAAATTCCATGCCACGTTAAATTACCGATCGTGTCCTTGATGAACGAAGGAATCTGATCGTGTCCTACGATCGCACGATATATAGAATCCGCATTTGAACCTGCATCTATATATATATATATATATATATAATTCAATTAAAAGATATGCGACAACCAGGAGTCGTAAACGCAAAAATTTTATATCAAATCGAACGTCGTAAAATTACGCACGTTTTAGTGTCAACAAAACTTTCGTACGAGTCTCCAACGACACAAATACCGAGAATGTGGACACAAATGCGCCACATGGAGCAACGCATGTGTGCCATGTGTCATGACGCATGTGCAACACCTACTCACTTCATGTCGCGACGCATGCCATCAGACGACGCATGCGCGACACACCGGCACGAGGTGGCGACACGTTTTTCGAGGTCAGGATTTGGAACTAGTATAAATAGGATGGAGGAGGAGACTTCTCCATCATCACCACCACTCTCTCCTCTACTTCCAATCACCACCTCCCTTCGCCGTCGCTAACCGCCGCCGTCTGCCGTTCGCCGCCGTCGACCGCCGCTCCGTTTTTTCGGAAAAATTCCGCGAACACCCTACGGTGAGTTTACGGCCCCTCGTTTTTATCGCTTTTATTATTTTCAAATATAGGGGGGAATACATGTCAAAATAAGATATATTTGTTTTTAATTACGTTTATTATAAGTGGATGGTACCATCTCTAAAGCATGAAATATTACGATATATGTTGATAAAAATAATGAAATAATACTATTGTTATTATAGAAGATAATAATAATATTATTATTATGAATTACGAAAACTAAACATATTGTTACGATACGTTAACGCTAAAAATATATACTTTGATACACTTTTAATTAAGTGATACGCGATATATATATCTTTTATATAAGGTATACTTTGTTTATAAAACAAATATACAAAAATTACTTATACGCGAACAACAAAAGCTCATTGCGGTACTAGAGTTATTGCCATAAGTCCCCTAGACTTATAACCGTTAACCTTCTGAAGGAAGGGCTAGAGAGGTCAGATATACGTATACAGTTAGGCAAACTCACCCATGTGGTCGATATATACGACTCTTCTGAACTGTCTTGGGTGTTGACATCTCGAGTACACGTCGACGTCTGGCAAAACGTCAAGATGGGCCATTTTACGCCAGGATAGCTCGGTTATAAGGCTCTAAGTAGCACTGTAGCTCGGTTCGTGGGAAATACAATAAATTAACATATAAATATCAACAGTTTTATAAAAAGGTTATATATTTTTTTTAAAACAGCGGAGATACCCGAATTTTTCATCAAAACCTGTAAACTCACCAACTTTATGTTGACTTTTCAAAGTGATATTGTGTTTCCAGGAAACAATTAAAGATGCCGAGGGTTTTGAGCAAACGGAACTGTAGGAACTTTTTGGTTTGCGCAATAAATCATATAGCTTCATGTATTAAAATAATCGGGCAACGTTTTTGTCAAACGTTGGGTCACAATGTCATATTACTCTGATATATATAAAATGTTTGTTTAATATTGAAATTGTGCAATGGTTGTGATAACAAACTGTTTACCGTCATTACCGCTCGATGATTCTGCCACTGGCCGGAGGTGTGACATGAACCTACCTCTATATATATATATATATATATATATATATATATATATATATATATATATATATATATATATATATATATATATATATATACACATGCACATACACATACACATACACATACACATACACATACATTATGACATCTATGTGGACAATAACACTACGTCATTTAGGAACAAGCCACTCGATCAACCGGTATACCAAGGGTAATTGTTCTCATGCCCTTATTTAAAAGGTCAAAAGACATGTTGGACACTTATAATAATTGTGTCCATACCCTTATTTACAAGGTCAAAAGCAAGATTGTATATTTATAAGGCTAAACGATACGGGTGCCGGCGGCACCCACTATACGTAAGCAAAAGGAAGGAGAAATAGAGGCAAGGGAGAAAAGAAGCTTCATCGAGGGTGATGCCGGCAAGAAGAGAGAAAAGAGAGACAGATGCAAGCGGGAAACAACTTTTTCCACCGGCAACCCAACACTGCTGAAAATCTATACCGGCATCACGGGACGGTGATGTTTGCGTTATCAGCTTGACACCTCGATACCAATGAGATTTTTTTACATCATACCATTTAGTCTAATAATGCACAAAATAACGTTAAGAGACAAAATGAAATTAAAGCAAATGGTATTATAATGCACAAAATAACGTTAGAGACGAAATCGAATAAAAGCAAATGGATTGTTTGCATGAAGAGGGAGTCCCTGTTACACTTCCATTTTTTAATGAGACTAGATACTGCAATTTATGTCTCCTTGACACCACTCTCAATATCGGTCCATATCAAAACATCTTCTCATGCTTTGCATAGCAAATGGGTGTCAAATCTCAACGCACAAGATCTTGTATTACTTACCAACAATGTGCTATCGATTAGTAACACAAGGGAATGCCAACCAAGAGTCGACACATAGCAAAACAACAATTATCATCTTATAAACTTTATGCCATGATCACACAAAACATTCAAAACTAAAACCAATTAACTTGGTCTAGCTAGATAAATAAACCAACTCAAAGGATTCCAACATCCTAAAAGACACTCAAAAAGCAGCACCAGCACTTTTTCCCTTCTTTCTTTGAAGCTTCTTCACATAGAACTCAAGCTCCTTCCCTTCCAAAATGTATCTGTTTTACCCAACAAAAAAAAAAAAAAACAATAAATTAGTCAATTACAATTGTCAATGTTGGTCCCAAATTATATCTAACAAATACTCACCCATCAGCCCTTCCACATTGACCTGGTCTTGAAGAAATGCAAGCATACAATCTACCAGAACTAAACTGTTCTTCAACATGGGAATCAAGCTTACGTTCTTCCTGACGTTTCTCAATCTTTCTCTGAACATGGTTGCTCTTTTTTGTTTCCTCTGTTGTCCCTTCTCCTTCCTGTACCAAAAAAACCATAAATCATGTCCATCTATGGTGGGAATTTTCAGGGTAACAATTTGGTGGGGTTCTTGTTCTTAGTTTCTTACCTCTGTGTCCTTCTTTGTAGTAGCAGAAGCTTTCTTCTTCCTACCGATGTCAACTCCATAATGTTGAAGGTACCATTGCTTGAATGGGGCTGCGTCAACTTGAACAATAGCACTTTTCACGAGAGTTTGTGTTCTCACGAGCTCGTTGTTTGATGCATTGTAGACCACATCGAGAATACGAGTTTTGCGAGTGACTGCTTCACTTCCCCATGAGTAATTTCCGGTATCGAGTCTAAGAGCTCTCCACTTCACGTTGCCTCCTCGTACACGAACTCTCCTTACAGTCTTGTTGCTTGAGATCTTCGTGTTAGCAGGCTGACGACCAAGCTCGTACCTGCACCAAACAGGCGATTAGGGTTGCAGTTCGGCTTTCGATTCCGACAGCTACTTTTCAATCGGAAAATTAATCATATCGTTTCGAATTGAACGAAATTAATCGATTTCAGTGTGTTGAAGAGTAACTCAATGTGTTTCCTCGATTTCTCTGAACTTGCAAGCAATTAAATCGATGTACGCTAATGAAACATAGAGGATTGTTTTTTTCTTACTTTCGCTTCTTCCTCCAGGTCTTCTGCTTCCCTCCGGTGGCGCGCCTCTTGTGCATCGAATCTCGTGAGATACCTACGGATAATTCCACCACCATGAGAGGCCATTTTCAGAATAAATATACATGGATAGATCGAAGTGTAGGGTTATTGTGAAGAGAAGATAACTTACCCATGTTGGCGGTGGTTGAAGATAACCGGCGGCTGACCTCTGCTCCCTCAGGCGGCTCCTCCCGCTATGCCCCGTTGCTGTTTTGTGTGAGAAAGGAAGCCCTAATGTATGCTGCATAGTTGGATAAGTTTAGTTGGGTTGCTACTTTTTCCCCTAGTGGTTATAGTCAAGTCCCGGTTTAGTCCTTGGCATAGAAATATTAAATTACAGAATAGTCCTTGTGTTTGCCTTTTTTTACACTTCTAGCCTAACTTTTTTTCTTCTAACCATTTTAGACATGTGGTTCTGTTTTCTTTCACTGACAGTCCTTCTGTTTTCTGTTTGATTTCTCCCCTTAGTCATGAACATGTCCCTCACACATAAAAGCATAATAGTTTTTTCTCTCGTCTTTTAATAAAAACTTATGTATATGAGTTTATTATTTCAAATTTTAAGATAAAACACAACCAAGAGCATAAATTCTACAACTAGTAGCAGATCAAAATCGATTATTAAACCTCACCTTCTTAACAAAATCAAAATCTAAAATCAACAACTAATATTGATTTTTAAATGACAACAAGTCTATTTGGAGTTTGAACTCTTTCAAGTTTACACATGTGTCTGCAACAAAAGATTAAACTATTTTTTTCGCTCTTCAAGTTCATTTGATCGAAGGACTCTCTCCAAGTTTCGATGATCTTACAATTTATGTCAAGTGGAAGGGACGCGATGGTGAGTTGACCACTCGTCCTGCACCAATTTCACAATATGTAGTTGAATTTGAAGAGCTTTTGACCAACACTTACTCGGTTTACGGTAGTATGAGCGAGCCTTATCACTCAACTAAACATAAAGCAAAACACTTTTGTGTAATATGTATTCGTATATGGCAACTCTAAACTTGACTTGGGCAAACAATAGCATGTCAAACAAGGCAAAAGGTGAAAGTATTAAGTATCCAATTAAGGCATCTGGTGAAAGTCAAATAAAAGGAATTGGAAGTCTTCCAGGTATATCTCGTTCATATATAACTTGACTATATGAGATGTAGAGTAAATTCAGGAGGTTTTGCCAATATCAAAATCGGAACTCTCTAAATTTGTTAGTATATTGTATAATAATCTCGAATAGGAGAAGTCAATCATATCTTGTTGACTATAAAACCAAAGGGGTGCTTACAGTGGCGGACCTTAGTGGTAGCCTGGGGTGCTTATGTGCTACCCCTGAAATTTTTCGGAGTAATAGCAAAAATTTTGATTTTCGTTTTTTTATACATAGGTGCAACCCCTGGAAAAAAATTGTGCTACCCCTGAATTATTTAGTCTAAAACTAAATGTTCAAACTAAAGTTTAATTGAAAAAAATAAGCATAGAAATAATCATTTTAGTAGTTCAAACTAATTAAGCCCAAATACTCAATACTATATTAAAACAACTCAAATCAAATTTTGGTAATTGATTCTTTACAATTGGATTTGGACCACTAATTAAACTAGTCCTCAATAGAATAGGAAAAAGAAAATATCAATCCCGATGACTTGATGAGGCGAGGACGTATGATCGATTCCAGCATAAGTGCGTAACTCTGAAGACTCCTCTCGTGACTGATTCGTGGTCATGATGAGTCAGATGCCTATCTTTTTAGAGAACTTTTCATAGAATTATTATCTTTGATTAGAGAACATAACGAGAGCATTTATAATGTTACTTTAAAAAAGGCTCCCAAAAATGGAAATTTGACATCTCCGAAGAAACCTTGTCAAAACATCTTCAAAGAAAAGACCAATATAGTTTGGAAGCTGCTTCATTGGTAAAAGGGGACAAATGAAGCATTGCTAGGTTTAAGAAATGATGGGTTTCCACAAATTTTGAAGAAAGTATGTTCTTTTTGTCAAAGACATAATATTGCAATTGTGGAAATGTCGAAAAACTTTGTTACTTCAAGAAACCGTATGACTAATATTACTAATCAACATCATTTTGAAGTTGTGATTTGTAACACGGTTTTGGCTATACAAATTCAAGAATTCGGCGATCGATTTAGTGAAGTAAGCACCGAATTGATAGAAAACATGGCGGCTCTGAGTCCTTGTGATTAATTTTCTAGGTTTGATAAAGAAAAGTTGTTAAAGTTAAGTGAGATATACCAAAATGATTTTAATGCATCGGAACGAGTTCATATTAGAGGTTAACTTGATATATATTATCACTCTTTGCTACGTGATGAAAAATTTGCTCAATTGAAGAGAATTACAGACCTTTCTCGTATGATGGTGGAAATAGGGAAACATCGTTCTTTTCCTTTGGTCTATAGGTTATTAAAGCTAACTTTGGTTTTGCTTGTTGCAACTACAACGGTTGAAAGATGTTTTTCTGCAATGAAACTCGTGAAGATCGATTTACGTAATAGAATGAGTGACGATTTTTGAATGATGCTTTGATTTGTAGTGTAGAAACGGAAACACTTATGGATGTTAAAACAGAAAATGTGATGAGTTGATTCCGAAAAATGAAATATTGGAGAGGTCATCTTTAGAATGTAATTTGTACATTAGTCTTACACTTTGTCATTCTATCGTATTAAATGAAATTTTAAATTCTAAATTTTATCTTACTATATAATATGCGGAAAAAAATTAGACTAGTGTGCTACCCCTGAACTTTTGGTCTGGGTCCGCCACTGGGTGCTTAGATTTGAATATATCATAATAAAAACAAAATAATTGAATAGTTCCATTTTATTACTAAGTGTTGGTGATTTTAGTCACCAACTACATTTGGTGTAATGGAATTAATAAGTGTATCAAGGGTGACAATTTTAGTTTTTTGATACAAGTTAGGAGGTGCGGGAGTGCACACTTGTATCAACTAAATGTTGCCGGTATGCAGACTTAATGGGGGTTTCAAGGGGGCTTGCCCCCTTGAGCAGGGGTTCAAAGGGGGCTGCGCCCCCTTTGCAGGGTCCAAGGGACAGCGCCCCTGGCGGGGGTCCCGCTGCCACTGTCAGCGGGTAGGGGTCAAGGGGGCAGCGCCCCTTGCGGGGCTTGGGGTAGCTTCCTGACAACGCCTAGTAACATTAAGTACTTTAGTCGTTCTTGAGCCCTATTCTTGGTGATTTTATATCATATATGCTTTGGTATTCTCACTTTTTGTGTCAGTGCTTGTTTGGAAAGAAAAGTTACAAACAAGGGTTAAATGCATACAAAATAGAAGAAGTTTGGAGATAAAGACAAAAACAGTCGCCTGAACACGCGCGCTGCGGAAATGCATGTGGACGCGCCGTGCTGAGTCAACGATGAGGCGGTGGGAAGAATTCAAATGACGAAAAATCGGGGATAAGCGTATACGCGCGCCGCGGATATCAGATACGCGCGACGCGGTCACTTATTTTTCACAACTATAAATAGAGGTCATTAGGTCGAAATCAGCAGGCAAGGAACGACCCATAATGTGGACTTAAGGCTTCTTTGACTCCAAGTTTCGGATTTTAGCAACCCATTGTGGTATTTTATGTTTCTTCATTTAATTTCATTATTAGTTTTAGTTGTTTTAGTAGTTTAGCTTGGTGTTTTGGGTGTGACAACCATTAGCATTAGGTTAAAGCTTCTGATTTTCGTTGTTTACTGTTTTGGATACTTGGGATTTGAGTTTATGCAAGTTAATTATTCGGTTAATATTTATTTGCTCTTTTTACCTTTTATTGCTTTAGATGAGTTTGAATGCTTATTGCTTTTGGATTGATTTGTTTGTTTCTGGATTTGGATCATACTTCTGATTTCAGTAAACAAGCTAGGTTAGAGTTTGGTTTAGGTTCCATTTAAGTTTATGCTTTGTTTTGGACTTTATTTGGATTTTGGTTTTTGGACTGTTTTTGGGAAAGTAGAGATTAGTCCCCCTGGTTGTAGTGTGACACTGCAACTGGTAATCTATCACCTATCTTGACCACGAAACTCCTGTGGATCGACCCTGCTTCCACTGTACTAGTGAGAGTGAGGTTTTTACTATTTTTGACCGCACGACGACCTATGCGTGTCAAATTTTGGCGCCGTTGCCGGGGAGTTGTGTGCTTAGGATAGACGATCAGTGGTATTTTTTCTTTTGATGTTTGATTTTTGTTTTTAATTTTCTGTATGTGTACGTCCTCATAATGGGCGATTACATGTACCCGGGTCAATACACGTGTTATGCTGGCCCGGTTTATTATGATAACAACCAGTAGAACCAAGGTCGAGGACCTCCACGACAACAACAGCAAAACAATCAATGGAGAGGACAACAGTATTGAAAGGTTTTCTGCAAACCATGAACTAAATAACCTAAGTTCACATGCAACCTATAAGGATCTATGTTTTCTACTATTGAACATATAACAAAAACTAGAGGCTAATAAAAGAAACTAAAGATCAAACAGAAAAACCAACCTTAATTTCTTGGAAGCAAAGCAGCAAAAATATCCTGCCTCAAATGAAGTCACACCCTTAGCTGGGAGGTTTATGGATCGAAATTCCAGAGAGAAAATAATAGAATGAGCAACTGATAATGAGGTCTAGGGGTCCCTATTTATAGGGAACCAAGTGGCAAAGCTAAAACCCTAGCCGCAGCCTATTTTTCCGGATTACCTGTACGCGCGCCGCGACCAAAATATTTGCGCGCCGCGCGCCGCAATTCAACTATTGAATTTGTACGACTTTAATCCCTGACCTCCTAATTAATCTAATTAATGCCACAGAAATTGATCCAATTAATTTATGATTAATTATTAATCAAATAATATTATTTCTTATTAATATATTATCTCCATAATATATTAACAAACAATATCTTGATTTATTAGTCATATAATAAATCAACCCTTTCTCTCTACTTAACTTTCCACCAAAACCCCAAGCTATGAGGGCAACCCAAATGGACTATGCTACTATTAATTAGGTAAATACTAATTATTAGTCATGGCTTAGACACCTAATCCAACAAGTATAATAATGGGCTCTACAATAACGGTAATTTCGTTCCTCCGCTTTATTTTACACAACCGAGTGGGCAGTCGGTTGCATCGCACTTCCAACCACGGGAGTATGATGAGGCATCGCCTATATTTTTCCTGAAAACGTAGATTGTCAGGTAGAGATTGGGCCAGAGTTGTTAGGTGTGTTGCCTAAATTTAGGGGTTATACGCAGGATAATCCTTATAATCATCTTCACGAGTTCTTAGATATAACCAACGTGAACATACCTAGAAATGCTTATAGGAATTTCTTTAGGCTTAGGTTGTTTACATTCACACTAAAGGACAAGGCTAAGTACTGTTTCATGTTGCTGCCGGCCAATAGTATCACTACGTGGGAGCAGTTGAGGACAATGTTCTTACAGGAGTTCTATCCCCCAAGCAAGACAATGGAAGTAAGAAGAGGTATACAGGAATTTCAACAAAAGCCCGGGGAAGCATTCCATGATGCTTTTGAGAGATTGAAGCAGTTGTTACGCTTATGTCCACACCACCAGTTTCCACGATGGCAGTTGGTCATGATTTTCTATGACGGTGTCGACGGTATGAACCAGGATCCAAGTTCAATCATTCAGCAAGGAAGACAAACAACACCTTATCAACGGCGGCAATAGATATCGATAACGACTGGAAGAAGGAGGTGAAGAATGAGATCGGTGCCCTTAGCAGGAAGCTCGATACAATATTGGCCACCGTGCAGCAAGAACCACCAATTCAACAGAAGCACGATCAACAAGAACAAAGACTACAAGAGGTTAGTCAAGCGTATGGTCAAGAGCAATACTATATCAACAGCAACTGTCAAGCTAATTGTGTTGAGTCGTGTTCTATGAACGACCAAAATTTGGGATGTCCGCCATACTTGCCAGAAACTGAGGCGAGTGATTTTAATACCAATGATACTGTGTGTGAACCTGCATCACCTGAACATGTGATGGAAGGTCATACACATTGGGAAAGTCAAGAGACCACTGAGAGGATCGAAAATGTTGTTGAGGAAGAGGTTGTAGGTGACAATGCTACCTCTGCCTCAACAGCTTTTGATGTTTTTGAAAATATTAATAATGTTGAGCTGGTGATGAGTGAATCCATACCATCACCAGACAATTGGTTGATGAGAATGTTGTGGAGGGGGTTGTAAGTGACAGTGCAGACCCCAACCCAACAACTCCCAAAATTGTTGAAGTCGTTGATACTATTGGGGAAGGGGGTGTAGATGACAATACTACCCCCGAACCTATAACTTTTGAAAATTTTGAACATTTTGAAAGTAAGGATCTGGTGATGGGTGACTTTATACCACCACCAGATGAAACCAGTCGCCTTACTCTTGGTACCGATCCATCTGTTGGACGATGATCAAGAAGATGAGCCGACGAGTTGGTCTTTGAAAACAATAAACATGATTTCTTTGCTACTCATGATCCATTCATGAATGGAAAATTAGATGTAATCAATACCATCGATGAGGAAATTCGGGAGCATACCAATATTATGCCCTCCGATCCCATTCGATTGGAAAATCTTTATTGGTACTGCAGACCAAAACCACAAACTGTAGACAACATGCAATATGTGAGCAACAAACGAAGCGCAAAACAACTACTGGAAGCAGCATTGGGCGTGCTCCACATCAAACCTGTGATCTTGAAGAGATATAGAAGGAAGGATCGAGCTTGGAAGTTTAAAGCTACTTCCAAGCATTCGTGGGAATTAATCAGGAAACGACAACCGGGCAGCAACAGCAGAACCGACAAACCATTCGATCCATGAAAGTGGAAGGAGCATGTGGGCAACGAAGGGACGGTGGTGACTGAAAATCAGCAAAGGAAGAAGGCGTACAATCCACCGTAGCTGTATAAGGAATTCGTCTAGCTGAAGACGTTAAACTTAGCGCTTGTTGGGAGGCAATCCATCCGTTATAGGTTAGGTGTAGTGTTTCTTAGGAGTAATTATGAAAATATTATCATCATCGTTGCAGGTGTTATTGGTTAGAGGCAAGTGTGGGGTCACACAAAGGTTTTGGAAATTTTGAAGGCCACGCCGCGGTACGAGATAAGGCGCGCCGCGTGTACGCAAAACAACCCGATGCGCAGGGGCTAGTTTGGGAACACGCGCACCGCGGTTCGTCCCTACTCGCGTCGCGGGAAACAATCGGTCGGTTTTCTTCTTTATAAGGTACGCCTCATCTCATTTGTAACCACGCCGCGCTACAAAGCTCCGATCAACCTGAAAGTTTCTCGTTATTTTCTCGTGTATTTGATTCCTACGATCTAGGTATGTAATTCTATCTTGTTTCTACTAGTTATTACAAGCATTTGAGCCGTGAAATTGGATGATTTCTTCAAAAACTAGAAAACTTAGAAATCGGCAATGCTGGCTTGTAGGGTGTTTTGTTTGCAAAATAATCACCCTAGAGGGGCTAGTCGGTACTTAGGTTACCTTGTAGTGGTTTTGGATCGTGTTAATAGGTGAAAATTAGCGATTTGGGGTTTTTGGTTCGTAACAGACTACGGCGCGCCGCGCCCTGGTTCTTGGGCCGCACCGCGCCTCGGTGGGGAAGAAAGGGACTTATTTTGCAAAAAAATTTGTTTTATGTGGTTTCATTTGTGCAGATGGCTTTCAGACGTGACCACCCTTTCAATCAGTTCCCCGAGATCTTAGAGAGTACTCTGGAGTACGTGACACGGAGGGACGAGCTGATTTCTCGTCGGGTTCTCGAGGCGACCATTTTTGACCGGGACATTCTTGCTCAGGCCGGACTTTGGGCCGAGATCGAGCCATTTCTCCACCGCACTTGGTCCGCTGAGAGTTTACATTTACATGCCACTGCTGGGAGAGGCTGATGGCCAACCAAGACGACATTGTCTACACGGAGCTTCTCCTGGAGTTCCTGTCCACAGTGCATTACGCACCGAGCGCGCGGGAGGCACGGTCCAGGACGATCAACTTCAGACTGGGGGTGTTAGCAGGGAGTGCAGTCTCCGGGAGTTTGGGAGGCGCACAGAGATTTACACGGAGGAGGAGCTCCAGAGCCGCCATTTCGCGCCATTCCTTCGGGCGTGCATTCAGGGGCAGCCAGACCGGGCTGCCAATGCGACTATTTGGGCCACGCTTCCCAATGTACAGTTCGAGGCGGGGTCGGCCAGGGAGAGCCAACTCCGCAACCCGCTTCACCGCCTCATGCACCATATCATCTCCACTTTTGTGTTATGCAGAAGTAAGGGGGTGAGAAGGTGTCCGATGAGGACATGACTTATATGTGGGTGCTTCTCGATCCCACCAAATTCCTCCATCTGCCCTATGCCTTGGCAATTTCCCTATCCACCCTGAGCAGCGAGTGCATCCAGTAGCAGCCTCATGGCCGGCGGGCATTACATTACCCGTTTAGCCCGATCATATGGTTTGCTGACTGCTGCGACCATAGCTACCTTGACGACGATACCACCTGTGCGCACATCGGCCCGATCTTTGGAGAACATGGGCCTTATTCATCAGCCACAGACGGGGCGATACCTGAGGGTGGCGACGGAGGCACCGCGGGCACCCTGACCAGCCCATGCTCAGGAGGAGGAGGGACCAGCGAGGCGACGCCGGAGAGTTGCAGACCCACCAGCAGAGCCACAGCCACAGCTGTCGGAGATGATGACAGTCGTCCGACGATTGGAGGACAGGGTTGCCGGCATCGAGGACCAATTGGCGTGGATTGGAGAGGTGCTTTTGGAGACGGCCTCTCAGCAGGGACGACGCCCCCGACCATTCCTAGCCAGAGGACATGACCATGAGGCTGTTAGTTCTATATGCCCAAGGATGATCATAAAATGATATTACTAATAATACATGATCCTATAGGGTCACACCAACAACAAGTTTGACACCAATTGATCATTTAGAACGTTAAATTTGATTTAACATCAAATGATACTAAACTTGCAATTTAATCTTGTAGGTTATTATTATTTGAGGTAAATAATAATAACTACAAAAATTAAAGGTTGATTAATAATTCATATGTGATGAATTAATTAAGTGTAACAATTAAATTGTTTAAATTGTTAAACGATTTAATTGATTTATAAGTAAGCCTTTTATTTAATTTAATTGGTAAATTAAATAAAAAATATATATATTGTTATATATATATATATATATATATATGTATATATATAATTATACAATTAAGATTGTATATTTAGATGGTTTATCTATGTATATGATTATGGGTTAAATGTTATCCCATTTAAGAAATAAGAAGATGTATTATTTATAAGCTTTTATTATCTAAGTTTTATAAATAATAACAACCCACTAGCACTTCATTTGTCATCATAAAATCAGCCATATTGGAAGGAAAAGAATGCATTAAGAACTTAAAAGAAAAGGAAGATGCTTTGTGTCTTCTAGCTTTTGATTATAGAAATCAAATGGGACTTTCTTTTAAGCTAGTTGCATGTGCTTTTCTTTTCTTTTGTGTGATATATGTTGGCCACGATTTTGAGGGTGTTTGGACATCATTCTTGCTTCAAGAAATCAGCCAAAAACTCTCCTTAAGTTCTTAGAAAAAATTGGTTTTTGGTTTCATAAGAAAAGGAGTCATATCTTGCAAGTTGTAGAACTAGCATTCAAGGGTGTTCAAGCTTGAGGTGGATCAACTATAGAGGGATTCTAATTTGATTCCTAGCTATCAAAATCATCCAAACCAAACCCAAGAACAAAGGTTATGATCTTGAACTTAAACTATGTTTGTTCTTCATCTTATCTCTACATGCATGTAGCATGATCCTCTTGAAAATGGAATTTGTGTTCATGATTTTATGCTTCCGTTGCAAACTCTTGTTTTTGAAACTAATTACATGAACCATGATTTCCAACAATTGGTATTAGAGCCATGGCTATATTGCATGTTTAGATAATAAGTTTATTTGGATAAACTTGGTTTTTGGAAGCCATGAATGTTCATCTTCTTAAATGAAAGTTTCATGCATGGCTTCTTTGGCAACATGCAAATATATAATCTATGCTTTTATGTAACCAACTATATTTTATGTATGCATGCATTTGGTTACATAGATGTTGCCTTAAAAAAACAAAGTGTTGATTTTCTTATGATTTTATGTGATAAAATGGTGCATAAACAAGCCAAGGACCATATGATGCATGTTTTGTGTTTATATTCGATATGGTTGTAATCTATTCATTTATTCAAATGGTTTGTAATAATAATTAGTTATTTCCTTCTTAATATTCATTTTGTAAATATTAGAATAGTTGTATTTTATTTATTTCACAAAATGTAACAAGAGAAGGAAGTAAAAGACCAAGAGAAGATTGCACCCAACAGCAGCACTTTCTGAAGAGCTGCTGTCCAGATTTCAAAATTGTTTTGAAAGTGTTTTTAAAATTCATATCTTGGTTATTTGGTGATATACTTGTTGGTAACTTTAATATCTAGTATATACATTAAGTTTCAACAAGTATTAGCATCAATATACCCAAGAATGAATTGAAAAATGCAACAAAAAACCACAAAACTTTTTCCTGCTGCCCCTGGATTTCGCAAGTTTTCAAGGGGGCAAAGAAAATTCATAACTCACTCAAGGATGTCAAGAAATGGTGGTTCAAGTGTCTTTTGGTGATATAAGAAGCTTGGCAAAATTGTAGCCAAATCGAAGATCATTTGGTTGAGTTTTTGTCACCCTTTTGTCCCTAGGTTTGGACTTGATATTTCATGTGTGGCTCACATGAAATATCAAACTAGTTGGCTTGTGTTTATGCACCCATGCATGCTTGTGATGTTTGAATGTTTTATTATGTTATGTTGTGGATGAAAATAAGATTTTGCATGCTAGACAACCTAGATAATTAAACATAATCATCAAGGAGTTTGTATTTTCAAAAGTTGACATTTAAAACATAAGATGTGATAAAATTGGTTTTATTAAAATGGGTTTTGTTATAAAACCTATTAAGTCAAGTTTTGAAAATGATTGAAACAAGTAATAAAATGGAGATTTTATGAACTCTTACAAACTCCAACCCTAAGTAATAATGGTAATTATTTAGGATTATAAATTGGTTCTAATATATGTGATAAAACTCAAACTTAATATTGGATATTAATTGTAATCTTGACCACAAACAAAGAATCAATAAAATGGAGATTTTATGATTTAGGAACCAATTAACAAAATAAGATTTAATGGTACCATGTTCATTGGATGCATGCAATCTACATGATACCATATGTTTTTCAAAATTAGAATTGTAAAACATTCAAATCCCTTATGAAATACGAATCAATGCCGTCCCTCTTAAAGACACAATCCCTTATGAAATACGAATCAATGTCGTCCCTCTTAAAGACACTCATATATCACTTGTATTTCCTTGTGGGATAAAGGATACCTAACCACTTGGAATCTTCTTGTGATACAAGAAGTAGTTTTGCAATATTGATGGGATAAAGGACACCTAACCATTAATAGTTGTCAAAACTACACGTCCGTTTAAGTAGGATGATTCGTTTGGAAATCTCTTGTGATAAAGGTCACCTAAGCATTAGAAATCCAAGGCATAGATGGGATCAAACATGCCAAACTTATAAATGTTATAATGGGATCCCATAATGTAACACCCGACTTATTAACCAAAAACACCCCAAAATTTTTTTTTTTTTACAAACCAAATGTTTTACAGACAAAACACAAGTAGGGGTATTAGTTAATACAATACGAGTACAAGTGTATCACGAAGTACAATATATAATATTATACATCTTTAAGCCGGGCTGTCACTTCAAGATCCTAAGTCCTCAGTCACGGACTTTATCTTTTCCCTTCGCGGGATCACGCTCACCTGCAGGGACATATCACATAAACTGTGAGCTATAAAGCCCAATGAGTAATCAAACAATAATAACATGTATAAGAATAACATTTCTCTATACAAAGTCAAACAGGTATTATCACGTAATACAAGATCAAACGTGGCTCACGGGTTAGCCCGCTGTTGCCATGGCTCACGGGTTAGCCCGCTGTTGCCTAGACTCACGGGTAAGCCCGCTGTTGTCTATATAAATCTGGCTCATCAAAATAAACTGCGGCTCACGGGTAAGCCCGCTGTTGCCTAGACTCACGGGTAAGCCCGCTGTTGTCTATATAACAGTTTACAAAGATATATTGACTCACAGTTCCGTTCTTGTCTATAATAGACTCACGGCTTATCTGGTCTTGTCGTATATCAAATCATAATTTTTATCACTTTTGTCCCCCAATTTCATAATCATTTGCAGCTGCTCGTATAACGTATAACACAACGGATAACAGTGAGATTACTCACCTGAAGGATTGCTACTACTAGCGTTTATCGTTCCTTGCTTTGAAATGAAGTCCGTATGATTTTGTCCCAAACCTATAATTTCATTCATTTACAACATGATTATAGGTTAATATCCATTGCAAGTAACTCTAATACACTAGAGTTCCACAAAACAATGTTATAAACAATGTCTAGTTAATAAACTTTCCGTTTACTAACTTTATATGAATTTTACTATTCACCGAGGCATTCGGATCGGTCTAAAGTGCCCCCGAGGGGTCGGAAACTCAATCTAAAAATTTTCCCAAACTTTTCAGACCATAACGGTCCTATGTTTCAAATTTGGGCTTAATCGGACAAGCAACGCAAAAGATAGCGTTTAAAAGTTCCTGCCCAAGGTCTGCCTACAGGCGCACTGCGCCCAGAAGGAGGCGCACCGCGCCCAGCGCCTGTGCAGCTTCCTGTCCAGTCGCGATTTTCACTGTAGCATGCAGTTTTCTTATCTTAAGTGATTATTTTCGTTCTTAATCACTTGGGGTTTGTTCCTAGGCTAAAACCTTACATTTTGACAAGGTTTTTAACCATCAAAACACCCTCAATCATCCAAACTAAGAATTAGGGTTCTTAGTTTTAACAACCCCAATTCTTCAATTTTATCTTTTATAGCATCCTACTTCCATTGGATTGAGTTAAGCTCTTACTAGTATGGCTAAATGGAAGTATCTAACCAATTTAAACACCCAAACACAACTGAATTTACAGTTTTCGAGTTCTACACAACTCACTAAGAAAAACTAACAAGAACTTGGAACTTACCTCAAATTCTTCCAATTATACCCTTTTAAGTCAAGGATTACAATCCAAGCTTCAAACCTTCAAGAAAACCTTCCAAACTTCTGCAGAATTTCAGCTCCTGGATGACTCCCGTAATTGCCAAAAATCTGCACAAGTCTTGCTTATGTACTTCCAAGTTTTGCACTTTGGTCCTTGAAGTTGCATATTTCAAAGTTTTGCCACAAATAACACAATTTATGACAAATAATCAACTTTTATAACATTTTAAGTCCAAGACTTAAAATATTATTACATAACAAGTCCTTTTCTGTCCAAATGACCAAATTACCCTTTTGAGGTAAAATGACCATTTTGCCCTTTTATTATATTTATATAATAATTACATTTTTGGCGTTACAAATTCTCCCCTCCTTTAAGAGATTTCGTCCCCGAAATCATACAAAAAGTTGAGGATATTTCTCCCGCATTTCACTTTCGGTCTCCCACGTCATGTCGGAACCTTTGTGATGACGCCAAAGGACTTTCACCATACTGATCTTCTTGTTTCTAAGCTGTCTTATCTTGCGGTCTAACACCCGCTCAGGTTGTTCCAGGTATCTCAGTTTTTCATCAACCTCAATTTCAGCAAGAGGTACTTGTTGAGATTTATCAAACAACGTCTTCCTCAAATGGGACACATGGAATACATCATGTATACCATGAAGTTCATCAGGTAACTCCAATCTATATGCCACGGCTCCAACCTTTTGGGATATACGGAAAGGTCCAATGAAGCGAGGACTCAACTTCCCTTTCTTCCCAAAACGGATTAAGCCTTTCCAAGGGGATACTTTGAGCATAACCATATCTCCTACTTGGAATTTTATCGGTTTCACCCGCTTATCTGCATACTGTTTCTGCCGATTCTGAGCTACCTTCAAGTTTTCACGTATCAGTTTGATCTTTTCTTCAGTCTGAGCAACGATTTCGGGTCCAGCCAACGGCTTTTCCCCAACTTCAGTCCAGCAGGTTGGAGTACGGCACGGTGCTCCATACAGGGCTTCATACGGGGCCATCTGAATACTGGAATGATAGCTATTATTGTACGCGAATTCTACTAAAGGCAAATGATCTTCCCAGCTTCCACCGAAGTCAATGACACAAGTCCTCAACATATCTTCCAAAGTTTGAATCGTTCTTTCACTTTGGCCATCAGTCTGCGGGTGATACGCGGTACTCATAAGTACTTTTGTACCCAATTGCTCTTGAAAACTCTGCCAAAAATGGGAAGTAAATCTGCTGTCTCTGTCCGACACAATCGATGCTGGTACTCCATGCCGACAAAATACTTCATCAATGTAGATTTTTGCCAGTTGATCTACTCTGTACTTTTCCTTATATGGTATAAATTGTGCCGATTTGGTCAATCGATCTACAATCACCCATATAGAATCATAACCTCGCGGCGTCCGCGGCAACTTTGTCACGAAATCCATAGTAACATGGTCCCATTTCTTCTCCGGAATTGGTAACGGCTGTATTTCCCCATACGGTTTCTGATGGTTTGACTTAACTTGTAAACAAGTCAAACATTTTTCTACAAATCTTCCAACATCTCTTTTCATTCCAGGCCACCAATACATCGGTTTTAACGTCCGATACATCTTGGTACTACCCGGATGAACTGCATATCGGCTATAATGTGCATCTTCTAGAAGCAAGTTTCGCGCTTCTCCTTGTTTCGGGACCCATATACGTCCTCTGAATGTCTTCAATTTCTGAGCATTTTCTTCCAGATGTTTCAAATATCCAACCATTCTTTCACTTTTTACATTCTCCGGCTTACACGCTTCTTCTTGTGCCAAACGAATTAATCCTGGTAACCGGCTCACTACACCCATACACGCGGATGTAACTTTCAGAGGAGTTTCTTTTCGACTTAGAGCATCTGCCACCACATTTGCCTTGCCAGGGTGGTACTGAATTTCACAATCAAAGTCTTTCAACAGGTCCATCCACCTTTGCTGTCTCATGCTGAGCTCTTTCTGGTCAAAAAGATACTTCAGGCTCTTATGATCAGTGTAAATGACAAATTTTACACCGTATAAATAATGCCTCCACAGCTTCAATGCTAAAATCACCGCAGCTAATTCCAGATCATGGACTGGATACTTCTTCTCAGCATCTTTCAATTGGCGGGACGCATAAGCTATGACCCGACCTTTCTGCATCAGAACACAACCAAGACCAATCCTAGAAGCATCGCTGTAGATCACATACTCTTCTCCGCTTTGAGGTAGTACTAACACCGGTGCTTCACATAAGGCTTGTTTCAGTTTCTGGAATGCTTCTTGCTGTTCTTTAGCCCAAGTAAATTTTTCTCCTTTCTTAGTCAACTTGGTCAACGGGACAGCTATCGAGGAGAAATTTTCAACAAATCTTCTGTAATAGCCTGCCAAACCAAGAAAACTTCTTACTTCAGTGGGACTTCTAGGCGGTTCCCATTTCATCACGGCTTCAATCTTCGCTGGATCTACTTTCACCCCTTCAGCATTTATTACATGACCAAGGAATTGGACTTCCCTTAACCAGAATTCACACTTGGAGAATTTAGCATACAACTTTTCTCGGCGAAGCAACTCCAATACTTGTCGCAGATGCACTTCATGTTCGGCCTGGCTTCGCGAGTACACCAAGATATCATCTATAAACACGATCACCGAGGTATCAAGGAACGGTCGACACACCCGGTTCATAAGATCCATAAATACGGCTGGAGCATTGGTTAACCCAAAAGGCATTACCAAAAACTCATAATGACCGTATCTCGTTCGGAATGCCGTCTTCGGAATGTCTGACTCCCTTATCTTTAACTGGTGGTATCCTGACCTCAGATCAATCTTGGAAAAGTAAGACGCGCCTTGTAGCTGGTCAAATAAGTCATCAATTCTGGGTAGCGGGTACTTGTTCTTCACTGTGATTTTGTTTAGTTCCCGATAGTCAATACACATTCGCATTGATCCATCTTTCTTCTTGACAAACAAAATAGGGGCTCCCCACGGCGATGTACTTGGTCTGATGAAACCCCTGTCTAACAATTCTTCCAGTTGCTTCCGCAGTTCCACCATCTCTGAGGGTGCTAAACGGTATGGAGCTCGAGCAACAGGTGCAGCTCCCGGAACCAGTTCAATCGTGAACTCAACCTGTCGATCTGGTGGCAACCCTGGAAGTTCATCTGGAAACACATCTGGAAACTCGTTTACCACATTCACATTCGCTACCCCCACTTTAATCGGTTTAGCTACCGACACATACGCCAAATAGGACATCCCTCCTTTACTGACACAGCTTCTGGCTTGAGCAAAGGAGATAACTGGCATTCTTAACCGAGGTCGCTCACCTTGAATCTTCATCCATTCCCCTTCCGGTGATAACACTGTAATACTTTTATTTCTGCAATCCACGTTAGCATAATTTGTTGCTAACCAATCCATTCCCACAATTACGCCAAATTCGTTGGTAGTCATCGGCTTCAAATCTATAGGGAAAACGGTCCCGTAGATTTTAAGCTGACAACCTTCCACATGTTCAGAAACCCAGACATACCGGCCGTCTGCTATAGCTACTTTTAAGCTTTCATCCATCGGTGTTAAAGGTACGTTCAAGCGAGGCAATAAAGATTCCGATACAAAACAATGAGTGGCTCCCGGATCAAAAATAACATATACAGGTATGGTATTGAGAGTGAAAATACCTGTCACCACATCCGTCTTCTCACGGGCTTCTTCCACAGTCATCTGGAACGCTCGTGAGGCCACTGGTCGTCCCCTGTTCTTCGGCTCTTCTTTCTTCCCCACTTGATCATCCCTGGGCCTTTCGCTGTATACACCAGATTTCAGTTGGGGACAATTTAAGCGAATATGATCCGTAGCCCCGCATTGGAAACACCTACGGTCCGACCGACAGTCTCGTGTAGCATGTCCCATCCTTCCACAATTTCGACAGCTAACTGGTCCAGTATCACTGCGACAACTGCCCGTGTGCCTTTTTCGGCATTTTTCACACCACCTTCCCTCATCTTTCTGGCCTTTTCCTTTAGAACCGGATTGTTGCGACTTTTTCTGAGGCGTCCAACTTTGGTCTTCCGCCTTTCGTTTTGTTTCATTGGCTTTCTTTTCATCTTCTTGTCGCTTTAATTCGGTCTCCCTTTCTGTGGCTCGATCCACCACTTGTCGAAAATTAGTTAATTTTAACGGTTGTACAACTTCTCTAATTCGGGTTGTCAGTCCCCGAACGTACTTGTCAATCTTCCTCTTTTCAGTGTAGATGTGGTGCTCCGCAAACCTAGCTTTCTCCAGAAAGCTAAGAGTATATTCCTGGACGGATTTGGAACCCTGTTCCAAATGCAGGAATTCATCTTCCAATTTCTGAACCGCTACCTCCGAGCAATATTCTTCATTGAACTTTGTCTTGAATTGCTCCCAAGGTATCGATTGGGATGAATCAAGATCCAGTGATTTGTAATAGGTTTGCCACCAATGTAACGCACCGCTTGTTAGTTGATTTGTGGCAAATTCCACTTTATCATCTTCCGCACATTTGCTCACTCGGAACACCTTCTCCATATGCATGATCCATTCCATGGCTTTGACTGGATCATCCGTCCCCGAAAATTCCTTTGGTTTACAACCAAGGAAGGATTTGTAAGTACACCCAATTTTCTTAGTAGAGGCTTCTCCACCCTGAGTTTCTTTCACTGCCCGGGCACGGCTTTCTCCCTGGCTTTCGTTTTCTGGCTGTCTGTCATGGACACTCTTTGCAGCCTCTTCTGTAGGATCAGGATGTACACTCGGATTGGGGTTGCCACTCGGGTTAGGATTGTTCGATAATGCTGGCAGCATTTGCCTAACCACTTCTTCCACTATTGCCCGAATATCAGGTGGATTTTGTCCCACCGGTTCTCTTGCTGGTGCCCTTCGCCTGGCAGAACCACGTGAACGGGCTGGTCCACTTCTTGCTGGTCCACTTCGTGCACTTCCAACACGCGAATTTGCACCAGTGGGGTTACTTCGTGTATTTCTCATACTTCAAAATTTTAGCAAACCGTTAGATTACATATATAATAAAAATCTTATATATATCTAACAGTTCATTTATCTATTGTTCTCTCACGGTTTAAGTCTAGGAATCTAGTCTAAGACACCTAGTTCACTTAAACCACGGCTCTGATACCAACTTGTAACACCCGACTTATTAACCAAAAACACCCCAAAAAATTTTTTTTTACAAACCAAATGTTTTACAGACAAAACACAAGTAGGGGTATTAGTTAATACAATACGAGTACAAGTGTATCACGAAGTACAATATATAATATTATACATCTTTAAGCCGGGCTGTCACTTCAAGATCCTAAGTCCTCAGTCACGGACTTTATCTTTTCCCTTCGCGGGATCACGCTCACCTGCAGGGACATATCACATAAACTGTGAGCTATAAAGCCCAATGAGTAATCAAACAATAATAACATGTATAAGAATAACATTTCTCTATACAAAGTCAAACAGGTATTATCACGTAATACAAGATCAAACGTGGCTCACGGGTTAGCCCGCTGTTGCCATGGCTCACGGGTTAGCCCGCTGTTGCCTAGACTCACGGGTAAGCCCGCTGTTGTCTATATAAATCTGGCTCATCAAAATAAACTGCGGCTCACGGGTAAGCCCGCTGTTGCCTAGACTCACGGGTAAGCCCGCTGTTGTCTATATAACAGTTTACAAAGATATATTGACTCACAGTTCCGTTCTTGTCTATAATAGACTCACGGCTTATCTGGTCTTGTCGTATATCAAATCATAATTTTTATCACTTTTGTCCCCCAATTTCATAATCATTTGCAGCTGCTCGTATAACGTATAACACAACGGATAACAGTGAGATTACTCACCTGAAGGATTGCTACTACTAGCGTTTATCGTTCCTTGCTTTGAAATGAAGTCCGTATGATTTTGTCCCAAACCTATAATTTCATTCATTTACAACATGATTATAGGTTAATATCCATTGCAAGTAACTCTAATACACTAGAGTTCCACAAAACAATGTTATAAACAATGTCTAGTTAATAAACTTTCCGTTTACTAACTTTATATGAATTTTACTATTCATCGAGGCATTCGGATCGGTCTAAAGTGCCCCCGAGGGGTCGGAAACTCAATCTAAAAATTTTCCCAAACTTTTCAGACCATAACGGTCCTATGTTTCAAATTTGGGCTTAATCGGACAAGCAACGCAAAAGATAGCGTTTAAAAGTTCCTGCCCAAGGTCTGCCTACAGGCGCACTGCGCCCAGAAGGAGGCGCACCGCGCCCAGCGCCTGTGCAGCTTCCTGTCCAGTCGCGATTTTCACTGTAGCATGCAGTTTTCTTATCTTAAGTGATTATTTTCGTTCTTAATCACTTGGGGTTTGTTCCTAGGCTAAAACCTTACATTTTGACAAGGTTTTTAACCATCAAAACACCCTCAATCATCCAAACTAAGAATTAGGGTTCTTAGTTTTAACAACCCCAATTCTTCAATTTTATCTTTTATAGCATCCTACTTCCATTGGATTGAGTTAAGCTCTTACTAGTATGGCTAAATGGAAGTATCTAACCAATTTAAACACCCAAACACAACTGAATTTACAGTTTTCGAGTTCTACACAACTCACTAAGAAAAACTAACAAGAACTTGGAACTTACCTCAAATTCTTCCAATTATACCCTTTTAAGTCAAGGATTACAATCCAAGCTTCAAACCTTCAAGAAAACCTTCCAAACTTCTGCAGAATTTCAGCTCCTGGATGACTCCCGTAATTGCCAAAAATCTGCACAAGTCTTGCTTATGTACTTCCAAGTTTTGCACTTTGGTCCTTGAAGTTGCATATTTCAAAGTTTTGCCACAAATAACACAATTTATGACAAATAATCAACTTTTATAACATTTTAAGTCCAAGACTTAAAATATTATTACATAACAAGTCCTTTTCTGTCCAAATGACCAAATTACCCTTTTGAGGTAAAATGACCATTTTGCCCTTTTATTATAATTATATAATAATTACATTTTTGGCGTTACACATAACTCTAAAAATTATATTTGGATATAATTGGTAAAACCGTTACCTACCTTGTTGATTCGAATAGGTGGGATAAAGGATACCTAACCACTTATTCGTAATGCAACTTGGTTTCTAGACCTTAATTAATTAAAGTTTATGAAACAAGAAAGGGTATTAATTATTAAGGACTTAATATCATAATTTACTAAATAGAACCTTGTTAAAATTTTGTAGATGGCACCAAACAATACACACTCGGCTCCTAACAAAACCTCACTACGGTCTCTCCTTGAAGGAGAAAAACTTAACCATACCAACTTCTTGGATTGGTACCGTAGTGTGAGAATTGTTCTCAAACAAGAAAATAAAGAATATGTTCTCAATGAACCACTTCCAGAAGAGCCCCCTGCCATTCCTAAGCCCGCACACGATGCATGGCTTAAAAAGATGGATGATTCCATCGATGCATCATGCCTCATGTTGGCAACCATGATTCCCGACCTTTAGAAGGATTTGGAGAATCATTCAGCCTATGACATGATTCATCAACTAAAGGAAATGTTCCAACAACTTGCAAGAACGGAAAGGTTCGAAACTGTTCGGGCTTTCCATGCTTGCAAGATGGAGGATGGGCAGTCGGTAAGCTTTTATGTGCTCAAAATGAAGAGTCACATTGATCATTTGGCACGTCTTGGAGTTGTGATGCCCGAAGAGCTAGCAACTGATATGATCCTTAACTCCTTGACAAAGTCCTTTGATCCTTTTGTCATGAATTATAACATGAATGGTTTAAACAAGACTATCCCGGAATTACATGGGTAGCTAATTACTGGGGAAAAGAATCTGCCTAAGAAAACCACTCAAGTTCTCATGATCAAGGAAGGTGGAACAAAGAGAACTAGACCCGAACACCCCACCAACTCCAAGGGCAAAGGGAAAGCAAAAGCTTTCAAAGGTAAGGGCAAGAAAGTTGTCTAACCTTCCCATCCGCCCAAGAAGAAGGCAAAGGTTGCCAAAGAAGACACATGTTTTGAATGTGGCAAAGCTGGGCATTGGAAGAGAAATTGCCCTACTTATCTTGCGGAGTTGAAGAAAAAGAAGGCCGGTGAAGGCACTTCAGGTATCTATGTGATAGACCTAGAACTTTATAATTTATCTCCTAACACATGGGTATTTGATACTGGTTGTGGAACTCACATATGTAATATGTTGCAGGGGTTCAAAAGGAGTAAGCAACTGAAGGCAAATGAGGTAGTACTTCGGGTTGGAAACAATGCAAGGGTTGCGGTGGATTCAATTGGAAGTTTTAATTTATTACTACCTAATGGCTTGTGTGTGACATTGTTGAATGTTTACTATGTTCCTAGCTTGACTAGGAATATTATTTCGGTTGCTAAATTAAGACAATGTGGATTTGATCTTTCCTTTAATAATGATGATATTTGTGTTTACAAAAATAATGTATTCTATTTTGAGGCTAGGACTTTAAATGGAATTTATGAAGTAAACCTTGATGAAAAGACTAACAATGGCTCTTTATACCACACTTTCACCAAGAAACCCAAATTTGATTTGAGTCAAACCTATCTATGGCATTGTCGCCTTGGGCATATAAACAAGAATCGCATATCCCAACTTCAAAAGAGTGGACTTTTGAAGGCAAAAGAGAATGACTCATTTGATATATGTGAATCTTGTTTACATGGCAAGATGACTAAAGCTCCTTTCTCCGGAACCAATGAGAGAGCAAAGGACTTGTTAGGAATCATACATACGGATGTATGTGGTCCTTTCAAGCCAATGACTAGATATGGTGAAAGATATTTCATCACCTTTACTGACGACTTTAGTCGTTTTGGATATGTTTATTTGATTAAACATAAACATGAGGCATTTGAAATGTTCAAAACGTTTCAAAGTGAAGTGGAAAATCAACTCAACAAAACAATTAAAGTTCTTCGTTCTGATAGAGGAGGTGAGTACTTAAGTACAAACTTTATGGATCATTGTAAGACTTGTGGAATTGTTTCACAACTTACTCCACCTGGAACACCACAACATAATGGTGTGTCTGAGAGGCGGAACCGAACACTATTGGATATGGTTCGATCCATGATGAGTAGAAGTACTCTACCTTTATCTTTTTGGGGTTATGCTTTACAAACAGCTGCTCGTCTCCTAAACATGGCACCTACTAAGAAGGTAGATAAAACGCCTTATGAGATATGGCATGGAAGGGTTCCATCTTTATCCTATCTCAAGGTATGGGGTTGTGAAGCTTATGTTAGACAAGAAGCTTCAAACAAATTAGAACCCCGTTCAACTAAATGTATCTTTGTAGGGTATCCGAAAGATTGTCTTGGATACTATTTCTACAATCCCATCGAGAATAAGATATTTATTTCTCGAAAAGCTGAATTCCTAGAAAACAAGTTTCTGACGGAAGAGGCTAGTGGGAGGTTTGTGGAACTTGAGGAACTTCAGGAACCACAACCTGATACACAAGAAGTTGAATCTAGCATTCAACAAGAAATTGTTGAACCTGAACAAACGGTTGATCAGGAACAAATTGTAACACAAGGTGTTCGCAAATCTGGTAGGGTTCAAATTGAACCAGAAAGGTATGGTTACCTTTTGATGGAAGAGGAATGTTATACGATAGATTCTGATGAACCCGTCAACTATCAGAGTGCAATATCAGATCCTGAATCTGATAAATGGCTTGAGGCCATGAACACTGAGATGCAATCCATGCACGATAATCAAGTTTGGAACTTGGTTAATCTTCCCACCAATTGTAAGACTGTTGGGAACAAATGGGTTTTCAAGAAGAAAATCGACGTGGATGGAAATGTTCACACTTTTAAGGCTAGACTTGTCGCTAAAGGATACTCACAGACTCATGGTATTGACTATGATGAGACATTTTCTCCAGTGGCAATGATCAAGTCGATTAGGATACTTTTTGCCATAGCCGCGTACTATGATTATGAGATATGGCAAATGGATGTCAAGACCGCTTTCCTTAATGGATACTTATTGGAAGATGTCTATATGGATCAACCTGAAGGTTTTGTCGATCCCAAGCATCCAAACAAAGTGTGCAAGCTTAAAAGATCTATCTATGGATTAAAGCAAGCGTCTCGAACATGGAACATCCGTTTTGATGAAAAGATTACGAGTTTTGGATTCATCAAAAATGAGGATGACTCCTGTGTTTACAAGAAAGCTAGTGGGAGCATTGTCATAATCCTAGTATTGTATGTAGATGACATACTTTTATTTGGAAATGACATCCCAACCTTAAAAGGTGTCAAAGCGTTCCTTGAGAGTTGTTTCTCAATGAAGGATCTAGGGGAAGCTGCTTATGTATTAGGCATAAAGATCTATAGAGATAGATCTAAGAGACTTATTGGTCTTAGCCAAAGTGTATATATTGATAAAATCTTGAAAAGGTTCAAGATGCAAGACTCCAAAAGAGGATTCTTGCCAATGCCGCATGGCACCATCCTAAGCAAGTCTCAGTGCCCAAACACTAGGATTGAACTTGAAAGGATGAAACATGTCCCATATGCTTCGGCAATTGGGTCCATCATGTATGCCATGTTATGCACTAGGCCCGACGTCTCATGTGCCTTAAGTATGACTAGTAGGTATCAACAGAACCCAGGTGAAGCCCACTGGACTGCTGTAAAGAACATTCTTAACTACTTGAGAAGAACTAAAGATATGTTCTTATTTTACGGCGGTTTGGAAGAAAGCTCAAAGGTAAAGGGTTACACTGACGCAAGCTTCCAAACAGATAGGGATGATTCGAAATCTCAATCTGGGTATGTCTTTATTTTAAATGGAGGAGCCGTGTCTTGGAAGAGTTCCAAACAAGAAGTGATTGCACAATCCACTACAGAATCAGAGTATGTTGCTGCTTCGGAAGCTGCTCAAGAAGCTGTATGGATGAGAAAGTTCATAGAAGATCTAGGGGTTGTTCCTTCCATTCGGGACCCTATAGAAATCTTCTGTGACAATCTAGGTGCTACAGCTCAAGCAAAGGAACCTAGATTGCATCAAAAGACCAAACACATTCACCGAAGGTATAACTACATTAGACATGAAGTTAAGAATTGTGAAATAAGTATTCACAAGGTTCATACAGATCAGAATTTGGCAGACCCATTCACGAAGCCTTTACCCCAAACTAAGCATGAAAGTCATGCTAAGGGTATAGGACTCCGTTTTTCTAATGAATGGATTTGATTTGTATTTAAATGTTTTATGAATATGAACTTATGTAAACGACAAGAATTATGTAATATTTGTGACGTGATGTTTCATTCATAATTATTGTGTTTTAATTAGCATGTTTAATCCTTGAATAATTTAGTTATTCTAAACGTCCATAGTCGATCATAGTTGTGGGAGCAATTATGCAGAAATACTAATATGAATTGGATTGGTTGACTTTTATGGGTAAAAGTAGCAAAAGGTTGCAACCAAATTCATAGGTACTTGTCAGTGAACAAGTATTGGACTTGACCCGTTTCAAGATCACTCCATGGATCATCATCATAAGTGATTCTTGAATAAAGGTATTATCATTGTATCCTTTGACCTGAGATACATATTTGGGACTCAAGTGTAGAGTGTACTATGCTTTGATATGGTTTACTGTTGTTCTTGAAATACAGACAACCATAAAGGCCATACTCATGCATAGTACTAACTATATGAGGGGCGTATGTAGTCAAGACGGGATTTGTTCCTCTTATGTGTTGAGAGTTAGACATCTAAGGCGCCTGTTTGAAAGTTGAACATAAAATGAGAATGATTAAGATCCATGTCTCATGTTCAACATGATGTCTGTGACAAAGGGATAATTGATAGATAACCTTATACATCAATTAGAGCCTCGTGTTTTCTGAAGAATTGAATGTTGTTGAATGGCACAATGTCATGTGTTATTGGGGGCAGTGAAATGTTGCTAAACGTTTACCACTGTCGATATCATTCTATGATACAACCTTGTGCAAGTGGGAGATTGTTAGTTATATATGCCCAAGGATGATCATAAAATGATATTACTAATAATACATGATCCTATAGGGTCACACCAACAACAAGTTTGACACCAATTGATCATTTAGAACGTTAAATTTGATTTAACATCAAATGATACTAAACTTGCAATTTAATCTTGTAGGTTATTATTATTTGAGGTAAATAATAATAACTACAAAAATTAAAGGTTGATTAATAATTCATATGTGATGAATTAATTAAGTGTAACAATTAAATTGTTTAAATTGTTAAACGATTTAATTGATTTATAAGTAAGCCTTTTATTTAATTTAATTGGTAAATTAAATAATATATATATATATTGTTATATATATATATATATATATATATATATATATATATATATATATATATATATATATATATATATGTATATATATAATTATACAATTAAGATTGTATATTTAGATGGTTTATTTATGTATATGATTATGGGTTAAATGTTATCCCATTTAAGAAATAAGAAGATGTATTATTTATAAGCTTTTATTATCTAAGTTTTATAAATAATAACAACCCACTAGCACTTCATTTGTCATCATAAAATCAGCCATATTGGAAGGAAAAGAATGCATTAAGAACTTAAAAGAAAAGGAAGATGCTTTGTGTCTTCTAGCTTTTGATTATAGAAATCAAATGGGACTTTCTTTTAAGCTAGTTGCATGTGCTTTTCTTTTCTTTTGTGTGATATATGTTGGCCACGATTTTGAGGGTGTTTGGACATCATTCTTGCTTCAAGAAATCAGCCAAAAACTCTCCTTAAGTTCTTAGAAAAAATTGGTTTTTGGTTTCATAAGAAAAGGAGTCATATCTTGCAAGTTGTGGAACTAGCATTCAAGGGTGTTCAAGCTTGAGGTGGATCAACTATAGAGGGATTCTAATTTGATTCCTAGCTATCAAAATCATCCAAACCAAACCCAAGAACAAAGGTTATGATCTTGAACTTAAACTATGTTTGTTCTTCATCTTATCTCTACATGCATGTAGCATGATCCTCTTGAAAATGGAATTTGTGTTCATGATTTTATGCTTCCGTTGCAAACTCTTGTTTTTGAAACTAATTACATGAACCATGATTTCCAACAGAGGCAGGTTCTTCCAGTGCACCCCGAGATGATTGATGTACTTTTTCTTTTTCTTTTTGGAGATACTTGTACCCAAACCTATGACTCTATCTTTTGTGCTTGTTTATATTTTAGTTGTTTAGTTTGTTTGTTCTATTTTACATTTGATATGTTTGTGAGTGATGCATGTAATACCTAAATGGAGAATCTGTGGAGGAGTTGTTTTAGGCAAGTGTGGGGTCATTATGCCCCCTCCACTTGCTATGATCACTGGCGTGTTTTACTGTTGCGCTATAACTCCTGGAAATCTGAACCTGAAGTGTGAAAAGTTCGTGTTTTTGTACCTATGACAATCAAGTACCATCAAGCAGTCAACCGTCTAAGGGGTAACTCTTTCTCCCTAGTTTTGAAATAATTTTGTACAACGGGGATGTTGTACAGTTTTAAGTGTGGGGTGTGGACGGTCGAAAGAGTGTTTTTGAAATATTTGCGGGAAATGAGTAATTTTTAAATTTTTAGCAACTTTTTCAAAAAAATTTCTTAGATTGTAATTTTGAAACGAATAGTTTTGAATATTATAGCTTGGTATTTTTCAAGAAATACTATTTAATTGTTATCATGCTATTGGTTTAGTCAAATAAGTTGAGTTTTAAGAGTTAGAAGATGGAGTATTTTAGGATTGAGATTTAGGAAGGGACTGTCAATCAGTGGCCTTTGTTGTTCGAGCCTGTAAGTCTAAAATGGGTGGAACTTATGCACCTTGCCACATAAGATCGTCTGGTCTGGGATGGTATTTCTGAAAGCTCGTTACACGGACAACATCGAAAGTCATGGATAGTCTTTAATGGCCTTTAGAATCTGAATGAGTACGTACACTTCACTGTGGACAAAAAATTTGTAATCAAGGGTTCTTTAGAAAGTCATGAATTCCAAAGGATATTCTGGTTATGTTTTCACAAACTATTTCAATCTAACTCCTGGGGCAGTAAGCTTTTGAAATTGAACACATTCAAAAGTTGTTTGATTCTTAGTTAAAATCTATTAAAAACTCTCTTGTTTGGGGATAAGCAAGATACAAGTGTGGGGTGTTTGACAACGCCTAGTAATATCAAGTATTTTAGTTGTTGTTGAGCCCTATTCTTGGTGATTTTATATCATATATGCTTTGGTATTCTCACTTTTTGTGTCAGTGTTTGTTTGGAAAGAAAAGTTACAAACAAGGGTTAAATGCATACAAAATGGAAGAAGTTTGGAGATAAAGACAAAAACAGTCGCCTGAACACGCGTGCCGCGGAAATGCATGTGGACGCGTCGTGCTGAGTCAACGATGAGGCGGTGGAAAGAATTCAAATGACGAAAAATCGGGAATAAGCCTATACACGCGCCACGGATATCAGATACGCGCGACGCGGTCACTTATTTTCCACAACTATAAATAGAGGCCATTAGGTCGAAATCAGCAGGCAAGGAACGACCCATAAGGTGGACTTAAGGCTTCTTTGACTCCAAGTTTCGGATTTTAGCAACCCATTGTGGTATTATATGTTTCTTCATTTAATTTCATTATTAGTTTTAGTTGTTTTAGTAGTTTAGCTTGGTGTTTTGGGTGTGACAACCATTAGCACTAGGTTAAAGCTTCTGATTTTCGTTGTTTACTGTTTTGGATACTTGGGATTTGAGTTTATGCAAGTTAATCATTCGGTTAACGTTTATTTTCTCTGTTTACCTTTTATTGCTTTGGATGAGTTTGAATGCTTGTTGCTTTTGGATTGATTTGTTTGTTTCAGGATTTGGATCATACTTTTGATTTCAGTAAACAAGCTAGGTTAGAGTTTGGTTTAGGTTTCCATTTAAGTTTATGCTTTGTTTTGGAC
Organism: Cichorium intybus; assembly: GCA_023525715.1. Classification (NCBI taxonomy): domain Eukaryota; kingdom Viridiplantae; phylum Streptophyta; class Magnoliopsida; order Asterales; family Asteraceae; genus Cichorium; species Cichorium intybus. Next base: position 113,002,750 of record CM042009.1, read on the forward strand.
TTTATTTGGATTTTGGTTTTTGGACTGTTTTTGGGAAAGTAGAGATTAGTCCCTCTGGTTGTAGCGTGACACTGCAACTGGTAATCTATCACCTATCTTGACCATGAAACTCCTGTGGATCGACCCTACTTCCACTGTACTAGTGAGAGTGAGGTTTTTACTATTTTTGACCGCACGACGACCTAGGTGTGTCACTTCCCGAAACCTAAACAAAATTGACATTTGGTACTATTGAGTTATTTCGTATATCTATGAAGTCTAAGGTTTATTTTGTCATTTTATAACATGTAAAATGCCCTAAATGTGAATAAGGATTCATACGCTCCTGATACACAGAGAATATAACTTCTTCTTTTCCCTTCATCTTCTATATTCGGATTGCTTTCTTGTGCCTAAGATTGAAATGGTTTCTTCAAGAAATATCCTATGTTTGGAATTCGTGAACCCAAGGCATTAGGGTTGAATTATCAAACAAGGAAAGTGTTAAACACGTTTCCTGAATCAATCCAGATTTCCAGATCCTTTCTTTTCACATAATTCCCCAACAATAAGAACCAATTCTCCAAACTCAAAACCTCACTACACAAATCACTTACACTTGTATAAACATAAACACCTAAATAAGCTAATCTGGATGATTAATATGTTCTAATCTACCTCGTAATCAAAAGATTTAGATGAAAGAACTTTAGGTTTCTTCAAAAAAATAGTGGCTAGGATTTCACAGTAAACAATGAGAGAAAACTCATAGATAAGAGCATATACAAAAATGAGCTCCTCTATTGTGACAACTTATACCAACTACCCAAAAAACAAGTCAACCAGAACTAAAAGAGGGTTTGTGCCTTATTCAATAATCAGCAAAAGCAAGCCTCGATTCTTCAATTTCAACTATTTTATCCTTCAAGACCCTTCAAGATGCAACAGACCCTCTTAGTTTCATATGTCCACATTAAGCCCTTTTATGATAAAAAATAACTTCTGCACTAAGCATACAAAATAAGTTTTAGGAAAAAACCTAATATCCAATGATTTTCAGGTTAGTCATGAAGATAATGTCATCCGCATAAACTAGAAAAATAAAAAAACAGATCCAAAGTTTTTGACAAACAAGGAATAGTCATTAAGACTTTGAACAACTATCAAATAAGAGGTAAGTTTTTCATTCCACTTCCGTATTGCCTATTTTAAGTCATACACTGACTTAACCAATTTGCAAACTTAATCATCATTTTAGAAAAAATACTTATATGAAAGACTCATATAAAGATCTTCTTCTACAGTTCCATGAAAAAAACATTATTCATGTTTAATTGATAACTTTTCCAATTTAAATTAAAGGCCACAGCAATGACACAACGAATAGTAACCAGCTTTCCCATTAGAGAAAATGTTTCATCAAAATCTAAAACCTCCCTTGATTTGTATTTAATTTTGTAAACCTATTTGCATCCATTGGGCTTACACCCTTTAGGCCGATTAGTAACAATCCAAGTGTCAAGCTTATTAAGAGCTTCCATTATATCATTCATAGCATGAACCCATTTTGGGTCTTGAACAGCTTCGAGAAAGAAGCATGTTCAACGAACTTATTAATAGTAGTTGAAAAACTATAACACTCGTTACTTATTTTTGAATAACTTACACTATTTTATATTCAAACTTATACAGGCTTCCTACTACAATCAGACCTTCTAGGAATATTTTTTGAGGATCATAGGTTAATACCACTGAGAATAATAGAACTTCTATTGAACTGATTGTCCTCGGGTAAAAGATTCTCATCAAAAGTAGACTAATCATGTATCATAAAGGCGTTTGTGAAATTATGATTTCGATTACCATTTTCAAAATCAGCGACTCATCACCTCCAATTTCTTGTGACTGGTTGATTCTTTCATCAACAAAGTATTCATCATTGAATATTGGATCATAATTTTTACATGAGTTGCTTTGATAAATGTTATCACAAAAATCATAGTTAACATCATCATAAATTTGGTTAATATCATAACTTTATTTTGTAATAGTTTTCTCTAAAGAACTAATTCTGCACATAAATATGGTTTCATAAAACTTCAAATCTCTAGAGAAAAATAGAGTTATTATCAAGACTCAATAGTTTTTAATCATTTTTAACATTGGAATAGCCAATAAATACATTTATTAGAACGGGTAGAGAAATTATTAAACACATTTAAATGTGTTACAAGACACAAACAACCAAATTAAAGTTCTTAAAAAACCAAAATTAGGCAACATCTTGTAAATCATCTCAAAAGGAGATCTTTCTTTTATAGCAGAACTTGGAGTACGATTTATCAAAAAGTAGCAATCAAAATAGCCTCTGCCCCTAAATTTATGGGTAATTTAACCGAAAAAGCAAACATCTTGTGACATTCATTAAATGCATATGTTTTCTTTCCACAACACAATTTTGTTGTGGAGTATACACATAAGAAGTCTGATTAATAATCCTCCATTTTTTCAAAAAATAGCATTTACATGAGAATTGGCAAATTTAGAGCCATTATTAGACCTAAAAATCTCAACATGTTTGGAAGACTATTTATTTAACATGTTATAAAAAGCATCACCTCCCACATCACAGTTGCTTCGTCTGCATCATCATCACCCTCGCCTCGATGCAAGTTCCAATAAATCCCCTTGTTATTCTCATCTTCCATATTCTTCATCTCTTTTATACGACATAGGTATAGCTGGATGTGAGGATGGATTCAAATGGAAAGATGAGGTGTAGAACTTAAAGAATGTGTAGGGTTTCAGATCTGACGGTGAGGAAGCAGCGGCGATAAAACCCTAGAATTTGTAGATCTACAATGGTGAGGTAGGCGGCGACGGTGGAGATGTACTCATCTTGTTTTTAGATTAGACGACGGAACCCTAGCATATTGAGATCTGCAAACGGTGAGGTAGGAGGCAGCGACGGAGATGTTTTCATCTCATTTTCAAATGGCCTTTTCGATGGTGGTTGTTCATGATCTCTGGTGGTTGCATTTTTGAATCACGTACACATACACACCCAATCGGGGTGTGTGCATTTGTTTCCATTCCGATGGTGGTTGTGGTTTCCGACGAGAATGGCATGTTGGATTAGGTGTCTAAGCCATGACTAATAATTAGTATTTACCTAATTAATAGAAGCACAGTCCATTTGGGTTGCCCTCATGGCTAGAGGTTTGGTAGAAAATCCGGTAGAGAGAAAGGTTGATTTATTATGGGATTAATAAATCAACAGGAATTAAATATATGGTTTATTAATATATTAAAGTCATAATATATTAATTAGAAACTATATTAATTAATTAGGAATTAATCCAGAATTAATTGGATTTAATTTGGGGATTAAATTAATTAATTAAAGGTGCAGGGACTAAAACTGTAATTATTCAATAGTTGAGTAAGTGGCAGTGTGACAGTGACCAGTGGAAGTCGAAATCCATATATGGAAATATATGAATTTCGAAATTGATATATAAAGATAAATAGGAGTTTGAATTATAAGATAAAAGGTTTATCTTATTTGAATTCAAAAAGGTTTATCTCTAAGGCTTATCAGTTAATCATCTGGAAACTATAAATAGGGATCCCTGGCACCACATATGAATTCGCCAACTTCACATAACTCTCTCTGGATTTCGTGACCTCTCTCCTCTAGCTTGGGTGTGACTTTCATTTGAGGCAGGATAATTTTGCTGCTCAGCTTCCAAGAATTAAAGGTTGGTTTTTCTGTTTTGATCTTTAGTTTCTTTTTCTGGCCTCTAGGTTTTTGTTATATGTTCAATTAGAAGAAAACATAGATCCTTATAGGTTGCATGTGAACTTAGGTTATTTAGTTCATGGTTTGCAGAAAACCTTTCAGTGGTATCAGAGCCTGTTTTGTTTTCTTGTTGAATTGCTATAACTGTTTTAGGGTTTAAAGCCTATAAACCCTAATATATATTGAAATCGATTTTTAGGATTAGGGTTTTGGAAACCCTAATCCCCCCTTGCTATATTTCGAAATATGCCATTAGGGTTTTAGAAGGTTTTCTATTTTTGGTAACTTTATTTGTTAATTAAATGGATAACCTTAAACCCCATTATTTGAAATCGATTTTTAGGGGGTTAAGGATAGGTTTTAATTAATTTGATTAATTTGGATAAACCTATCTTCATTTGAATTAATTTAATTAATTGTTAATTAAAAGATAATTCAAAAGGATTTAATTAATTTTAAATTGGCGAAAATTAATAGAAAAAATCCAGAAAAATATTTTAAAATGTTTAAAATATTTAAATTTAATTAATTTAATTAATTGGTAATTAAAATTGATTAAATCGAAATTTAAGGTTTAATTTAATTCAAAATTTAATTGTTAAATTTGGTAAAATTAAAAGATAAACCTTGAATATTTTAAAGGGTTTTAAAATACATCTTATATATGTTATTAAAAGTTAATATTATATATATGAGATAAATTTGGTTAGTCAAATCAATAGTAGGCCTCATTCACGAAGCTGGTCTATAAAGTGGGTATAAGGAGACTGCCTATAAAATGGTAGTCTAATGGGTGAACACTCTCACCCACCGCTCGCCTGATCAGTGGAGGGTCGTTAGCCGAACGGGTTTGACAGAACCACTAAATCATTAAAAGTATAATGATCAAAGTACTAGAACCTTTATATAAAATCCCAATCTAGATACTTTAGGAAAAATGTGAATTTGATGCTAACCCATGAAATTGCACATTGCACTTTATGAAACGTTGGTGGAGCGTGTGTGGTTTACCGGCACACCAATGGGGGTTCATAAAGAGTGGCAATGGGTGTCTCGGGTGTTATCATTGTTGATGGAGCGTGTGTGGTTTACCGGCACATCAATTTGAGATGATAATGGATCCCGAGAGCACCAAGCTAATTTGCATGGTTATTCACACCCGGTTTGTGATCCTCGGCATCCCAGTCACAAACGGTGGGGCATATCCGAGATTAAACATGCTATTGAACAGTTCAATAAATCTCATAAGAAACTAGGAATTCCATTTATAATAAGATTATTTTTCCGCGGTGGAATCGGCTGAATCGTCATTCGCCTACCTTTATAAAATTTGCTTATAGATTACGGCATCCCTCTTCTATGTTGCAAATTGTTATAGTTGGATCCTAGCCTTATTTTATATTGGGTTATTATAAGGACCGACAAGTATCTAATTAAACTTACCTTCTTTTATAGATGTCTTCTGCTGATCAATCCGCTCCCCACTCAAACTCCAGTGTTCCCTCAATCCTCTCACTGTGTTCCAAGGTTCAATTGAACGGGACAAACTACAATGACTGGATTAGAAACATCAAGATGGCTCTGAGGTATGAGAACAAAGAGTATGTTCTCGAGACCGAGCTTGTCGATGTCGACCCCGAAACTGCTACTCCCGAGGAAATTGCCTCGTACCAAAAACATTCTGATGATGCGACCAAAGTGGCCTGCATCATGATTGCCACAATGAACCCCGAATTACAGAGAATATATGAAGACTACTGGCCCTATGAGATGCACCGTGAGCTTGCGGAAAAGTTCCGTAAGCAAGAGCGCATCGAAAGGTGCGAAGTGGTAAAGGACTTCACGAACAGCAAACCTAAAGATGGAGAGTCCATCTGTGCCCATGTGCAAAGAATGCAAGGTTACGTGGAGCGGCTTAGAAAGCTTGCGATGCCTGTACCGGAGGAGTTGGCCATTGACATAGTGCTTAACTCCCTACCGAGTTCTTATGACCAGTTCAGGCTGGCTTATCATTTGAACAACAATCAGGCTAACCTGACTGAGTTGCATCGCATGCTTCGAGTTGCTGAAGACGGGATGAAGGGTAAAAGTGTACCCTCGGTTAATCAGCCCGTCCTAGCCATTGGAAGTGGCAAAGGAAAGAAAAGGAAGGGCCCTCCTAAGCAAAATTGGAGGGAAAAGGTTCAGGTCGGGTCGTCCAGTAATGGCTCGAGAACCAAGACTTCCCACATTCCTTGTGTGGCCAACCCCGATGAAGCCAACTGTTTTTACTGCAAAGAGAAGGGCCATTGGAAGAGAAGCTGCCCCAAATACTTGCAGGATGTCAAGGATGGGAAAGTAAAGCCATCGACAGCAGGTATATACACTATCTCTAAAAACTCACCATCTTCTAATTCTTGGGTCCTTGATACAGGATGTGGTTTTCACATTTGTTCTGATATGCAGGGCCTAAAGGAAAGCAGGGAGGTGGAGCACGGTAGACTAAACTTGATCATGGGCAATAGGAGATCGTCCCCTGTTACCAAGATTGGAGTTTATAGTTTAGTGCTTAGTAGTGAAGTTTGTATAGATTTATTAGATTGTTGCTATTCGCCAGAAATGGCAAGGAATATTATTTCATTTCACGCATTATTCAGACAAGGATTTCATTTTTCTTTTGATAATAATATTGGATCTATTTCTGTTTTCAAAAATGGTATTTTGAATTTTACTGCTTATCCTTGTGATGGTGTGTATGAAACTGTGAAATGTGTTGACAATCTAGGACAAAGTGTAAATTATATTGATTCTACTAGTGATGTGGAAAAGGCATGTCTGTGGCATAGTCGGCTCGGGCACATCAGCAAGAAACGCATCGCCCAACTCCAAAAGGATGGAGTGTTGGAATCATTCGACCTCAAGTCGGATGATGTATGCGAATCTTGTCTGTTGGGTAAGATGACTAAATCACCTTTCAAAGGGTCTTTTGAAAGAGGTGAGGGTCTATTGGACATCATTCACACGGATGTGTGTGGTCCATTCAGATCAACCACAAAGGATGGCACGCGGTTCTACGTGACTTTTACCGACGATTTTAGTAGATACGGTTATATCTACTTAATCAAGCACAAGTCGGACACCTTTGAAAAGTTCAAAGAGTTTAAGAACGAAGTAGAAAATCAATTAGGCAGGAAGATAAAGATGCTCAGATCCGACAGAGGCGGAGAGTATCTAAGTATCGAGTTCCTAGACTATCTAAAGGAATGCGGAATAGTTTCGCAGTTGACACCTCCTAGGACACCACAGTTGAACGGTGTTGCAGAGAGGCGCAACCGAACCCTGTTGGACATGGTTCGTTCCATGATTAGTCGAGCTTCACTTCCCATTCACTTCTGGGGGTATGCATTAGAGACTGCCGCCCATATCCTCAATCTTGTCCCAACTAAGAAGGTTGCGAAAACACCTCATGAGATGTGGACGGGGAAAGCTCCCTCGTTGGCACATATCAAGGTCTGGGGTTGTGAGGTTTTCGTTAGACGAGAGACTCAAGACAAACTCGCAGACAGAAGCGAAAGGTGTTTCTTCATTGGTTATCCCAAACAGTCTTTTGGATATCTATTCTACAGACCGAGCGAGGACGTGGTCTTTGTAGCTAGACGAGCGGTCTTTCGAGAGAGAGAGATCATATTCAAAGAGGACAGTGGGAGTACCATTGATCTGGAAGAAATTCAAGAGTCATCATATGACGCAACCTTAGGAGAAACTAGCAACCAACATGAGGAAGAAGTTCCTGTTGGTCCGACAGATGTATCCTTACCTCTTAGGCGTTCTGGTAGGGTTAGCATGCCACCCGAGTTTTATGGGTTTCATATAACTTCGGATGGGGACACGTTTGTCAGTGATAGGACACTGATAAATTTGGATGAACCAGCTAACTACCAGGAAGCAGTGGCGGGCCCTGAGTCTGCCAAGTGGAAAGAGGCCATGGATAGCGAGATCAAGTCCATGTATGACAATCAAGTTTGGAACTTGGTTGACAATGTACCGGGTCGAAAGACGGTCGGGTGCAAATGGATCTTCAAGAAGAAGACCGACATGGACGGAAAGGTACACACTTTCAAGGCAAGACTGGTTGCGAAGGGCTTTACTCAAACCCCAGGGGTTGACTATGACGAGACCTTCTCACCAGTAGCTAAGATAAAGTCTATTAGGATTATGCTGGCCATAGCTGCATTTCATGACTATGAAATTTGGCAGATGGACGTCAAAACCGCTTTCCTTAATGGGAAGTTGACTGAGGATGTTTACATGAATCAGCTAGAGGGTTTTGTCGATGCAAAGTATCCAAATAAGGTGTGTAAGCTTGAGAGATCAATCTACGGATTGAAGCAAGCTTCTCGCAGCTGGAATCTTTGTTTCCATGAGAAAGTCAAAGAGTTTGGCTTCTCTAGGAGCGAGGATGAGTCCTGCGTATATGTCAAGGCTAGTGGGAGTATAGTCACCTTTCTGGTGCTGTATGTCGATGACATACTGCTCATGGGAAACGATATTCCAACCTTGCAAGATGTCAAGGCTTGGCTTGGGAAATGTTTCGCCATGAAGGACCTAGGAGAGGCTGCCTATATTCTTGGGATAAGAATATTGAGAGATAGGAAGAAGAGACTAATTGGACTTAGTCAGGGTACATACTTTGAAAAGGTACTAAAGAGGTTTAGTATGGAAAATTCCAAGAAGGGAGAGCTGCCTATCCAAAGTAATGCGAAGCTGAGTAAGACTCAAAGTCCGAGTACAGACGAGGAAATAGCTGAGATGAGTCGAGTACCATATGCTTCGGCTGTGGGATCGATCATGTACGCTATGACGTGTACTCGCCCTGACGTGGCCTTTGCCTTGAGCATGGTCAGTCGGTACCAGGGTAACCCTGGAAGGGCGCATTGGATAGCTGTGAAAAATATACTCAAGTATCTGCGAAGGACCAAGAACATGGTGTTAGTCCTCGGTGGCAGTGATACCTTGAGAGTTGAAGGATATACAGATGCCAGCTTTCAGACGGATAGAGACAGTGGTCGGTCTCAGTCGGGCTGGGTATTCCTTTTGAACGGTGGAGCAGTTACTTGGAAAAGTTCCAAGCAAGAAACAGTGGCTGATTCTACGTGCGAATCAGAGTACATAGCAGCAAGTGAAGCGTCAAAGGAAGCGGCTTGGCTGAAGAACTTTATCGGTGACCTTGGAGTAGTCCCGAGTATTCAGGAGCCCTTGGAACTATTCTGCGATAACGAAGGTGCGGTCGCCTTGACAAAGGAACCGCGAGATCATGGAAAGTCCAGACATATCGACAGAAAGTACCACTATATCAGACATAGGGTAGAAGAAGGTCACCTCCTTGTAAAGAGGGTATCATCGGAAGATAATCCTGCAGATCCCTTGACAAAGGCTCTGAGTAGGATTAAGCATAATCAGCATGCTAGGAGCATTGGATTAAGAGATGATATAAGTTTTTGTAATTAGATAGGTTTCGAAACTTGTAACAATGTATTGTATTTGACTCTTGTGATTTAATAATAGAGATTTATTATGGTTTACTACTCTTGTCAATACTTTATCATTGTGTTTAAAAGTTTGCATGTTTTACTTCCTGAATAATTGGATTATTCAAATATCCACAGTCAATTACACTTTAAGGGAGTAAGTGTGAAGTAAGACTGTCATGAATTGGTAATAGATTGTCTAAGGAGTTAGACATTGCAATTGGATTGCTGCACCATTCGTGAGTACTTGGAAATGGGGATTTGAGTATTGGATAAACCCGCGCTCAATGGATTGCTTCATGGATTACATCACGAGCAATATTGAGACGATAATATCTTTTGATCTTTAAGCTAAGACATATGAGTTATGATTTACTTAGACGGTTGTTCATTGATAATATGAAAACGCATCGGTAACTCGGTGTTATAAAACGTATTGTTGTGAGTGATTTGTCTGGTAAAAGACATAAGTATATGAGTCAAAGTTTATTCGTCCCTTGACCCTAACGGGGAACAGATATCTGTAGGCCTCTCGATGATTTTGAAGTTGACTAAAATGGTTGGCCAACCGGGACTAAATTGGTAGTCTAAGAGTCATATGCAAATCGGAAATCGAGGAACAGTGAATCAGACCGGATTGATTTTATCCATGTCTTGAGTCTGAAAATATCTTGTTGGACGGAGGATCATTTGATCACTTATCTATGGACAGAACTGATTAGATCAGAGTTTGGCATTGGTTTCTAGGAAGCTACAAGTGCTGGTTAATTAGAGGCTAAATTGGTAATTATAGTCATAGACTTATCCAAGTGGGAGACTGTTGGATTAGGTGTCTAAGCCATGACTAATAATTAGTATTTACCTAATTAATAGAAGCACAGTCCATTTGGGTTGCCCTCATGGCTAGAGGTTTGGTAGAAAATCCGGTAGAGAGAAAGGTTGATTTATTATGGGATTAATAAATCAACAGGAATTAAATATATGGTTTATTAATATATTAAAGTCATAATATATTAATTAGAAACTATATTAATTAATTAGGAATTAATCCAGAATTAATTGGATTTAATTTGGGGATTAAATTAATTAATTAAAGGTGCAGGGACTAAAACTGTAATTATTCAATAGTTGAGTAAGTGGCAGTGTGACAGTGACCAGTGGAAGTCGAAATCCATATATGGAAATATATGAATTTCGAAATTGATATATAAAGATAAATAGGAGTTTGAATTATAAGATAAAAGGTTTATCTTATTTGAATTCAAAAAGGTTTATCTCTAAGGCTTATCAGTTAATCATCTGGAAACTATAAATAGGGATCCCTGGCACCACATATGAATTCGCCAACTTCACATAACTCTCTCTGGATTTCGTGACCTCTCTCCTCTAGCTTGGGTGTGACTTTCATTTGAGGCAGGATAATTTTGCTGCTCAGCTTCCAAGAATTAAAGGTTGGTTTTTCTGTTTTGATCTTTAGTTTCTTTTTCTGGCCTCTAGGTTTTTGTTATATGTTCAATTAGAAGAAAACATAGATCCTTATAGGTTGCATGTGAACTTAGGTTATTTAGTTCATGGTTTGCAGAAAACCTTTCATGGCAGTGGTGTCGGCAGTTTCTGGTGGTTTAGGTGGTTTCCAGCGAGCAAGTAGAGAGAGAGAGAGTGTGTGTGTGTGTGTGATGAAGTCGGTGTATGTTAAAACGGGATGTGAGTTAGGTGGGATCAATGTTTTGTTGTTATTTTTAATTAACAAACTTAGTAAATTAAATAAAAAATGATTATATAAAGGAGAAATTCATCATTTTAAGTATTTTCAAAAAGTTTTGGACTACAACTGCAATAATATTCCTATTTTGGACCGGTAGTGCTAGTCCAAAACTTTTTGGACCAAGGTGACAAGTATTAACAAGAATGAACTATTTTTTTTTTTGCAATTTTGTCTAAATGGAAAATGATTTAATAGGGTAATGTTGTTTTCAATTTGCAAACTTTTAGTCCTTAATGCTTTTTTCTACAAAATACACCAGGTTAATAGGGTAATCTTGTTTTTGTACGCGTATAGTACTTTTAACCTCTTACTCGCTCCAGGTTAGTCGGTCATTTTGGTATTACAAGTTTTGATAAGGTAACATTGTTTTCAATTTGTACACATTTAGTCTCTAATGTTTTTGTACACATATAGTCATTTTATATATGTTTTTTAAAATGGTTTTTATATATACATTTTATGTACATATTTTATACATTTATATACGTTTTTATAAAAAAAATGTTTTTATATACGCTTTTTATATATGTTTTCAAATATGTGTTCAAATATATGTTTTTAAATACGTTTTTTACATATGTTTTTTACGTGTATATAAATAACAGTATTTTAAGGATATAAATAAAATTTTAGTCCTATAAAATATGCATACACATTTTTTACAATTTTTGGAAGTAAATACATGTATTTATGCTTCCAAAAAAATACATATTATTACTTCCAAAGTGTATTTTAAAACGTATATTTCAAAATGTATTTAAAAACATATATATTTCAAAACATATATAAAAACACGTTTTCATATACGTTTTTTATAAAAAAAATTATATAAAAACGAATATAAATATATATAATACGTATATAAAAATGTATATGTCAAAACCATATTTAATATATATAAATATATATATATATATATATATATATATATATATATATATATATATATATATATATAAATATATATATATATATATATATATATATATATATATATATATATATATATATATATATATATATATATATATACACAAAAACATTAAGTACTAAATGTGTAAAGTTTGAGAACAATCTTACGCTATAAAAATGATTGGTTAGCCTGAATTAACAGGTCAAAATGACTATATGTGTAAAAGACAAGAAGTACAATGATGTATTTTGCAGAAAAAAATGTTAGGGACTAAACGTATACAAATCAAAAGTAACGTTACCTTATTAAATCATTTTCCAAAGAAAATATTTAGGTATTGTTTGGTATGCAATAATCAAAAAGGAAATAAATAATGCATTTTTATTTTCTTTAATATACGTAATGCATGTGATTGATTATAAAAGGATGAAAAAATATGGTATGAATCATACAATATAGTGATTAAAAGTATTACACCTGCATGTGGCGATGACATAAAAGTTGGCGGTAAGAAGAAACGTCACTAAAATAGCACGTAAACAAGTTCAATTGAATTGAACAACAAATTATGTACAAGATTTATAAGAAATTAAGTTGCTTGGGTTTTTATTTTTGTTAAAAATGGGTTGTTTGAGTGGTTCTACACCTAACCTTATGTATATAACAGTCACATATTCACTATCCCCTATATATATATATATATATATATATATATATATATATATATATATATATATATATATATATATATATATATATATATATATATATATATATATATATATATATATATATATATATATATATATATATATATATAAGGTTAGGTTCAATGAAGAACCAAAATTAAACAAGGAACGAAGGAACCAATCCTACGGCCAGAATGCAAAATATCGACGGCCAGCAATAAGGATGTAAAATTATTAATTGGACGCGCATGTAGCGGATCATAGCAAAAAACCCACTTCGTTTCTTATGTTTTTTTAATTTTTAAGCTTATTCTTTTTTCGAAAAAAAAAACTAATTATACCAAAATTCATAATTTTTCATCCTCTATAAATAGAGATCCATATTGATATGCAAAATTTTTTGTTTTTTTTTACTTCAAGTTCGTCCAGATTCACCTTGTGAACCTGAACTGAACTGCATTGTTTTAAATATATTTATTCACATCTAAATGATAAATCTATCCAATTTTTTCAATAATTCTTTATCAATCACATGTGAATTTTAAGTAAAATCATTTATGAATCTTAGTTAATTCAATTATATATGATATTAAAACATTGAAATAGTAAAAACATAAGTGATTTTTCTTGAGATCACATATGAATTTAAAAATATTTTAAGTTTACATAAGTTGTTATTAAATGATTAACAATTATTGAAAAAATAAATTCATTGATCATTTACATATGAAATATCTTCCATACAAATTTAATACAGTTTATATTCACATTGCAAATTTTAAGTGCTTCTTGTTTTATACATGTTAATTCACATATAAATGGTAATTGTACCTGACTTTTTCAAAAAAAAAATTGTCATCCACATGTGAATTTTAAGCAAATTAATTTGTGAATCTAAATTAATTCATTTGTGTATGATCAAAAGGTTAAAAATAGTATGCATCTAGTTTTAGATATATTAATTGACATATAAATGATAATTGTACCAATTTTTTAGCAATTTTGTATTCATTCGTGTATAAGTTTAAGTAAATTAATTTGTGAATCTTAGTTAATTCAATTGTATATTACAAAATATTGAAATTGTAAAGAATATAAACGAATTTACTTAAATTCAATATGAAAATTAATGAGATTCACGTCTGAATCTAAAAGTTTATTTAAATTCACATAAGTTGTTATTGAATGATCAATGATTGTTGAAAAAAATAATTTCCATGATCATTCACATGTGAATAATCTTCTATAAATTTGTTATAGTTCAGATTCACATTGATTAAGTGTTGTAAATCTGAACAAGATTTTTGAATATTTTTTTCGTTTTTACTATATTGATATGGATGTCTATTGAAAGAGAATAAAAAATTATGAATTTTGATATATTCGATTTTTTTATTTCGATAAAAAATAAGCTCTAAAAATAAAAAATAAATAAACACGAAGTGGGTTTTTTGGAATTATCCGCTACATGCGCGTTCAATTAAGAAATTTACAACCTTATATTCGGCCGTCGATCATTTGAATTCCGACGCTCACGATTGGTTCCTTGTTTTATTTTGGTTCTCTATTGAACTTTATATATATATATATATATATATATATATATATATATATATATATATATATATATATATATATATATATATATATATATATATATATATAACGCAAATAGTCTTATCAATTTCCTTTCATATTGCAAGAAATTAGTAACAAAATCATCCAAATTACAACAATTTTTTTACAAATCTACTCTAGATTCGATTTCTATAAACCAGACTTGATTCGATTTCACAGTTGCAGTTAATCTCCCTTTTCAAGTCTGAATTTTTTTACCATAGCTAAATTAGTTTCAAGGTTGGCATCTCTTTATTACATGTATTGATCAATTAGCATATGTGTTCTTACTTTCTTGTGGTTGATTTGGGTCTTGATAATATTTGTTAAGTACTTGTGCTTTGGGTTGTTTATGTCAACATGATTATTGATGCATCTGTAATCTGGAGCTATGATGGGACCATCTATTGAAACACCCTCCCTTAGATTTTCATAAAAACACATTTTTAAACTCATAGTTTATCATCATTGTTTGTAAATCATCCATTGTAAAAATTCAAATTTCAACACCTTCAAAAGGAGTCACTTTACATTCAGATATCGTTTCAAAACACGCTGAGTTTTGTTAAGAATTTGTTTCACAATTTAAGTTGCGGAAAAATCATTTGGTCCCACTTTAAATAAAACATATTGGTTTGTAAAAGAGCGAGGTTGTTATAATCTAAATACCATTACATAAATTAAACGAAACCACACAACCCGTGGCCTTTTAAAAATATCCAGATCCTCTAAAGTCATCATATCTCCTCAACCTGAGTGCACATCAAAATAGGTTTCACTATGGAATTCCTATTGAGCTTACCCGAGGCTGACCCATTCAGAGTGGGCAGTGTAACCACTAAACTCGGGACAAACCCCCCAAAAATAGTTTTCACACACTTAAAAGTTATATAATTTATCATCTCAAAAGTTGTATAAAAATAATGGTACACCATAAAGATTAAGTCAAAACGGATAGCTATGAACGCAATGCAACGCATGATGCAACTATCCCAACCCTGTCCATCTCATAAAAGTCCAACTCACCTCGATGGCATCAGTTCACAAGTAACATGCATAAAGCATGCCACTTGATCCCCCGATAGGCCAAACTAGGACTAGTGGTCATCACACTAGCCCCATGAGGGTTAGCAACTCCCTCATACGGCCCTCTATTTGCGGGAACAATCCCAAGACATCTTCGAGGGTGGCTATCCAACCCAAAAGGCCCTCTACATGGGAGAAACATCTCAAGGTTGGCTATCCAACCCAAAACATCTCAAGTCATTACAAGGCTTCACACGATCAATCCTATCCTATATGCAATGCACAAATAGGATGCTCAAAACATCTTTCAAACACAACAGTTCAATCTTTATTTGAAAACATATTTAAAAACTCATTTCATGCAATGCATGATTAATATTCATATAACACATTGCACATAAGAAACATGCATGGAAATAGTTGGTAACACACACAAGATATAGTAATAGGGGTGTGTGCTCCCGATAAACTCACCCAAGGTTAACTGATAAGTCAAAACTAATTCCACACAAGGTTGTTGCATTGGGAAGCGTCCCTAAACATCAACTCCTCAATCCCAATTCCTCCTAGTTATGTGATAACTTAAGTCCTCAATCTAATTTCCAAGTTGCAACACTCTACTTTCATCCTACAATACGAGAATGGAAGGTGTCACACTCACTTGCCCAAAAGTTGCATTATATATGCTTCTCTTAAACCAAGGAAAGAACTATCATTCATCATCCTAAGATGATATTCTTAGCTTCATAATATAAGGAAAATATTAGTTTAATCATCCCCGGCATAAACACCAGGACCCAATGCCCAAACCACAAGACCCAAAATAAGACAAAACCTTGTGCGGACCGTGTGGCCCAAGGCCAAAACCTTGCGTGGCCCGCGTGACTCATTAGGAAGCCTAAAACTTTTACCCGTTTGCGCGGGTCGCAACCCCCATGCCCAAATCCAAGTGCGGGCCACGTGAAACACGCTAAGTGCTCAATTTTTGGTCCATTTAGTCCCCAATTGACCCAAGTTAATAGCCATTACAACCCAACACTAAATATCAATGAAAATACACGCATAAGGACTAAATTACAATGATTCAATTCTCAATCCAAGTGTTTATGACTTAATCCAATGAGAACCACTAATCAAGTTCTTATTTCTTAACAAGATGTTAATGAACTAAATTCCAACTCAATCATTACACCCTACACTTACAAGCAATTCATTAAGCTCTTAATCAACAGGTTATCCCCAAGGGATTCATTCCAACACACAAACTCCAATCCCATATAAGGAAACCTCATAGAATCCCTAATTCCATTCATTGGTTCACATGATGAAAGTCATGGAATCCCCAATTCTATTCATGGTTTCAAGATATTCTCAAGGGTCTTTTTACAAAAATTAAGTTTGAATCATTGAGGAATCATCTAGAAAATGAATTTATTCTTCCACAACTCATCAAAAGACCCAACTATCAACAATTGGGCAAAATCCCTTCAATACCCAATACCATACCATCAATTGATGTCTATAAGTGGAGATTCCTTCTTTCATTCCATGGAATCATTAGGAAATGATAATTACTACACTAATACTCCCAAATTGATGCAATGGACATATAGATCACAAGCTTCCCCCATGAGTTCAATCATTCACCAATCTCAATCCCAAGATTCAAACACACCCAACTTTCCTTCATGGGTTTTATCCACTCATTAAAGGTTGGAATTATTAGGGAAACACTTGAAGTGAGTCATCCTCAACCAAAACCACCACAATCATCCACCAATTACTAGGTTCTCCAAATAACAAAAAATCCCCAATTTTAAGGGTTCATAAGACCTGATTCAATCAAAAGGATGGATCTAGATCATCCATGGATTGGATGATGATCATAAAATGACTTAAAACATCAATTAATCAATTATAATCATAGGGAAACCCTACTCCAACCTAGAATCACAGATTTGAGACCAACCCTTACCCAAAAACGATTTTACAAGCTAAGGCAGAAGGAAGTATACCTCTAATTGCCATGAATCTCAAGAATCTTTGTTTAATCTTCACACCCAACCATTCCATCTCTCAATCCTCAAGAAAATCGCCATTCTCTCTTCCTCTTTCTCTCTAAATCAATTAAATTGCTGAAATGGGGGAAACCCCTCTCTAAAACCTTGCATCTATCAAGACCTGCTAAGATTTATTGCTATAGTTTGGTCTTTCTACACCTAACACTCATAAGGTAAACTCTTTTAATTAGAAGTCTATAGTTTCACACTTATGCCCCAAATATGATGATTTATTTCCTTTAAGTCTTTGCCTAGGCCAACCTTAACATCTAGTTTCACAAATTGACAAAAATGGTAATTTTCACTAAAATCTTCACAATTTGGTCCTTAATATTAACTTAGGAATTGCTTGACTTAATCTAAGTTTCTACACCGATTCCTTCATAATAATTTTATAAATCTTCTAAGTCCTTAACTAGTCAAAGCTCAATGGTTAAGTTTGGCCAAATTGACAATTTTAGTCCTTATGACAAAATTTCTCATCTTTGGTTTAAAAATAGATTTTGAAACTTCATGTCGTCTTTAAACTTTATTTAGCTCATTGATTCACAACATAAAAATATAATTAAATTATTACATTAATTTATTTATTTCTTTTTTTATTCATAAAATAAATTTTTATTTTTTCGATTTAAGCACAAAACTCGTAGGCCTAAAGCGCGGATGTTACATGTTAGCATTGTGAAGCTTTACGGTTGCCATTTTGAGTTGTTTTAGCAATTGTTTACAAAGTTGAACAGGAAGAAAGGAACGATTGTAGCTAAAGTAATGGTTGAAATCTTTACTGAAAGTTGTTTTTGATTTTGACAGAATAACAACTACGTTTTTCTTTAGATTTATTGACAACACAAGCAATGTACAATTTCTTGCTTTTTTTGGTTATTGACTTTTAAATATACATAAACTTTATTTTCTTAAATTAATAATATCACACAATAAATATTTTTTAATTTGTATATTCCTAATTATTAAAATTTATAATTTTCATGTATCGATTAGAAAATAAATATAAACTAAGAAAATATTAACTATCTTACGTAATTTTTGTCAAAATTGGTAAAAATACATGTTTTTTTCCTTTTCTACATTGTGAACTTTTATAATTTTATGTATTTTGTAATATGGTATTTTTGTCCTTGTGCATGAATTTTATTTCATTCTGTCATGTATTTCTGCATACCAAACAACATGGACGAATGATTCATTCCATTCTAATAGATAACCAAACACGATAATGAAATAGTAATGATCTGTTCCATTACCTCCTTCATTTCATTTTTTTTTCTATTTCATCCATTTGTCATTTCATTCCGGCATACAAAACAGACCTTTAGGGTCAGTTTAGTACGATAGAATGAAATCAAGAAGGAATGGAATGAACGACGTAATGAAATGGGCAAGGTAATGGAATGAATCATTACATTCCATTGACGATTCATTCCATTTCGCTCGAAAGAATGAAATAAGTCATTCAACATATTGTTTTTTTATTGATATAGCAAAAACTAAATAAAGTAAATTTGATATATACAGAAAACAATGTTATTTTATAAAATAATTTTTTGTTAAATAAAAATATATTTTTAAATAAGTAACATATAAACATATTTTATTTTATTCAAAATACATATTATATGTTCAGCAAATAGTTCAAAAAGAATTATCTATAATTTTAAAAAACTACAAGATAAAAAGAACAATATACAATAAAATCTTATAGTATATATACGGATAAAATTATTTATTTTTAAAAATAAAAAAGATATTCTTTTAACAATTAATATTTATCGAATATTATAAAAAAAAATAATTTAATTGTATTACATACAATTTCCATTCCCTGATGGAATGAAAAAATAATGCATTTATTTTCTCGTTTGCCAATACGTCGTCGTGATGAAGCCCTATCGTTGCTTTTGCGAGTCGAGGGTGTGAGACTTCCCTGTTTTCTGTTGCAGGTTCTCAAAATTTTGGATCTAAAACAATTCTTCTTGATTTGGGTTTCAATTACTGGTTCGCAACCCTCATAAATTCTGGGATGAGGATCTGATTTCAATTTTTAACGTTTTCGGTGGTGGCGGATTTGAATAAAATTTTAAAAAAGAACAAAAATCCCTGCATTCATACAAATTGAGAGGCTATGGCGGACTAGTGGACAACGGTGCCGGTGCGTATCTTGAAGTTGGGGTTTGAAGATTGGAAGCCCTAATCTTCACATTGACATTGAACTTTAAATAAATAGAAAACGATCCACAGATTTTATTCATAAAACCGAGTTACAACTTACAAGAAGCATAATAACTCAACAGATCTCGACAATTCGGAAGAAAAAGGAACAAGTACACACATACTAAAGTTTACTTGTTCGCCGGCGACGGTTTGAAATTGAGCAACTGCTTGGAATGCATCCACGATTTAACCACCACCTCCGCATCGAAAACCTTCGAAATACCAGACTTCGGGAACGCTACGATTTTCAAGTAGTACTTGATCCCTGACACTACCTGCGTCTCCGCCTCCACAACCTTTGCAAACTTCAGAGATCCGACGCCGCCCTTCTGGCTTCCTTGCGACCGATTATACTCCTCCACCGAATACCTCCCGAGTTCCTGAACCTCCTTGTTCGTCTTCACGTCTGCTACCTTCGTCCTCCCTCCCGGAATTCCGTTGGCCACGAAAGTCGAGATGAAAAACACAAAAAAGATGACTGACAATGTTAAGATCGTGCTTCTAGACATGGTCAGATTACTATCAATTGATGAAAATTTCAATGTTTGTGTCTTCTTTGTAGAAGAAGATGAGGATGGATTGATTTATAGCGTGTTGCGTGTGGAAAACAACCGGCACGGGTTTTGTTGCCTTGTGTTGGATACTGCGGACGCGGGTTTTTGCGGGCAGATACGTCGGTTTTGGACTGGCCGTGTTTTAAATTTTAAGGGAAAATGATTTATTAGGGTAACCAACTATTTGATTTGTTCACGTTTAGTCACTTTCTTTTTTTTCGTGCTTTATTTGCCATTGAACTATCTATTTTGTTCATGATACATCTTTACGACCTGTAATAGCAGGTTACAGCCTAATTGACATCTATTTTGTTCACATTTGATAATTTTCCTTTTTTATTCGTGCTTTATTTGCCATTAATTTAATTAATTTTCCATTTTTAATTAATTATTTTTATTTTTATTCATGCAGATCTGAAATGACTATTTTGCCCTTTTTAGTTTATTTTTCCATTTTTATTATATTTTAAGGATTTTTTATTAATAACTTTTAATTAAAAATAAATAAAAAAACAACCCACCACCGCCTCTCTCTCTCTCTCTCTCTCCGTCTCTCTCAATTAATAAAACATGCAACTAAACACACACACACACTTTGCAACTAAACACACACACACACACACATACACACTTTGCAACTAAAAACACAGACATCACCACCAACTATAACAAAGATCTGGACAAATATGATGAGAGGAAGAGCACTCCAAACCTATCGAATCAGAATGTTGCAATTAGAAGTTTCCCGATCTGTGCAAAAACAAACATTGAAAACAAAAAGTACACATCAAAGTTGTTTTGCCCCGACAATCCACCTCCACCGTTACAAGCCAACGATTCAACCAACTAAGCATGCTATGAAAAACTTCTTGGATTAAATCAGACGAGCCATTAAGCATGCTACGAAAAACTTCTTAATGGCTCGTCTGATTTAATCCAAGAAGTTTTTCGTAGCATGCTTAGTTGGTTGAATCGTTGGCTTGTAACGGTGGAGGTGGATTGTCGGGGCAAAACAACTTTGATGTGTACTTTTGTTTTCAATGTTTGTTTTTGCACAGATCGGGAAACTTCTGATTGCAACATTCTGATTCGATAGGTTTGGAGTGCTCTTCCCTCTCATCATCTTTGTCCAGATCTTTGTTGTAGATGGTGGTGATGTCTGTGTTTTTAGTTGCAAAGTGCGTATGTGTGTGTGTGTTTAGTTGCAAAGTGTGTGTGTATGTGTGTGTGTGTTTAGTTGTAGGTTTTATTAATTGAGAGAGACAGAGAGAGAGAGGCGGTGGTGGGTTGTTTTCTTATTTATTTTTAATTAAAGTCAATAATAAAAAAAATCCTTAAAATGTAATAAAAATGGAAAAATAAATTAAAAATGGCAAAATAGTCATTTCAGATCCGCATGAATAAAAATAGAAAAATAAATTAAAAATGGAAAAATAAATTAGATTAATGGCAAATAAAGCACGAATAAAAAAGGAAAGTGACCAAATGTGAACAAAATAGATGTGAATTAGGTTGTAACCTGCTATTACAGGTCGTAAGGATGTATCATGAACAAAATAGATAGTTCAATGGCAAATAAAGCACGAAAAAAAAGAAAGTGACTAAACGTGAACAAATCAACTAGTTGGTTACCCTAATAAGTTATTTTCCCTTTTAAAAATTAAAAGAAACTTTTTTTAGAGCATAGGAACTTTCTTGACCTTTTTCACCAAAATGAACTCATAAAATTTAAAAAAGTTATAGTAAAAAGTTTTTAAATTATAAATTTTTTACATAGCTTGTATTACAAGCTTTTAGTTTAGGCTTTTTCATAATTTGGTAAGTCTCACATATTATTAACCAATAAAAAATAGATAATACATATAATAGTTCTAAAAAACTCTCATACAGTGGAGATAACTTCAACTTTTTAAAGATAAGATTTTTCATGAAAAAACATATATAAAAGACAAAACTGCAAAAATGGTCCCAGTGGTTTGCTGTTTTTTGTGGTTTTGGTCCAAACATTTGCAAATTTGTATAGATGGTCATTTTCCAGAGGTTTCCTTGTGGATTTGGTCCCTACCTAAACCAGTGTTGCAAAAGAAGCTAGACGCTCCCAGGTCGGTGGACTAGCGAGTAGCGATTACTCGGCTAGGAGGGGGGGTACTTGGACGAGTACTCGGATAACGTAAATTATAAAGAAATTAATTTTTGGTAAATTATATATATGAAAAATATTATAAGTTCATTAGATTTATAACAAAATAGATGAATATCAATTAATTTAGGGGTTTACTTTCATTTTTTTTCAGTCAACAAACTGAGTATAAGGTTTGACCGAGGAATTTCCGAGGAATTCCGAGTAATAGCTAGTCCGATTTATTAGACCGATTCTTGAAAAATCGCCAAGGTACCTAACCGAGTCCGAGTACTCGGCCAAGTCGGGCAAGTTTGCAACACTGATCTAAACTGAAATGTCTATTTTACCATTTTAATTTCTTTTTTCAATTAACTTTAATTTTTAACAGATTTATTAAATAAAAAATAAAAATAAATCCTCCCTCCCTCCCTCCCCTCTCTCTCTCTCTCTCTCTCTCTCTCTCTCTCTCTCTCTCTCTCTCTTCGTTTCCCTTTCTAATTGCAAAACCCACCGCCACCATCACCAAGAAACCCACTGGCATCTGCCTTCTCTCTCGACCTTCATCGATCCCTCAACACCCCTCCAGTTATCCTCTCCTTTCCTCTTCTCACAATCAATCCCACGTTCTAGCAACAACGACCCATCGAAGAAGAATCTTCATATTCTTCCCTCCATATAACGGTAACAACCTACTAATCCCTTATAACAAGCCAAAACAATTAACCGTAAAAAAATCGTTCCAAATCCCATCCAGATCCATGACCGTTTTCATCTTAATCACAATGCTAACCACAATCGTCTTCTACGTCCGTGTTTTCATACCCATAGCACATAAACTTATAGGTCTCGAACACAGAACTTCCTTTCTTACCAGGATGGCAATCGACTTATGTATATCGGTTTTTATGACATTGGTAGTCGAGTTTATTAAAATAAAGAACAAAGATGCCTCTTTTACCCATGGTTTGATAGACAAGCCACATGAAACGATTCCAATTTCAGTTTTCTAGTTAGCACCACAATATTCCTTTCATGAAATTGCTGAAGCATTTACGTCAATCGGGCACCTTGAGCACTTCTACGATCTGTCTTGGCTGGCGGAGACCTAATTTCACTTTTTGGGTGACTTCACCTTCATCTTCCATCTCGATTTCATCTTTCTTAGCATCGGTCACCATCGTCATCGTTTAAGTAAATAAGAATTTGTAGGTTGCCTATGAGGATTGGTGGTGGGTTTTTCTGAACATTGGTGTTTTAGAAAGAAATTCCTTCACCGTCTCTTCTTCAGAAAATAAAACTCGAGAATACAATCCGATAAACGCCTCATGGAAGACATATGTAGAGACACAGCCGCGAATCAAAGGCCGGTTTGCAAAAAGGACGAGTTCCAGATAACCGGATGTCGATATGTGATTGTTCACGACGTCGTCGGGGGTTTCTAGCAAAAGTAGTATCGGTGGGTAGATGGAGGACGGTGGGGAAATTCAATGTTCACGACTTTTGATTTTATCCTATGATGTTTAATCTCTGTATAATTTGGCAAAAATGTAGCTGCGTTAGGTGTTTGCAATTGTGTGTGTTTGGCTGCAAGCGGGGGTGGATGTTAGTCTACGTGAGAGAGAGAGAGAGAGAGAGAGAGAGGACGAGGTTTTTATTTTATTTAATTATTAAAATATGTAAATGTGGAAAAAGAAAAGGGAAAAAGAAATTAAAAGGGTAAAATAGACATTTCAGTTTGGATAAGGACCAAATCCACAAATAAACCTCTGGAAAAGGACCATCTATACAAATTTGCAAAGGTTGGGACCAAAACCACAAAAAACAACAAACCACATGGACCATTTTTGCAGTTTTGTCTATATAAAAAATCCCTACTAGGATGCTCTTAATTTTTCAAACTCGGTGTGTTTTGTGGTATTTGAATAAAAGTCTTTGAATTTATCAAAAGTCTCTTAAAAGTTCAGAGGTTCCAACCAAACAGAATGCTAAAAGTTCAGAACTTAAAAATTCAATCTCTTTTAAAATTCAGACCTCTTAAAATTTCAAAATTTAAAAATTAATATACTGTCAAACAACTACTTACTTTCATATTCTAGTTTTATTTGGTAAAAGCTGAAATTATCCCTCATATTAGTGAGGAATTTTTTTGGGGAAAATAACTCAGGAGAGTAATCATTTTTTGTGTTTGTTCACATTTACGTAACTTTTTATACACATGACCAACAAACTTGTTTGAACTATTCACGTATTATTCTTATTATCAGTTTTTGTAGGTCACAGTTGACGTGACATACACGTGTCATTATGCAATGACTCGGGAGGATAGTGGATTATTAGTTTTGTTCAAATTTGGGTAATTTCCTACATGTGATGGAAACGTGTGTTGTGGGTGAGGATTTAAAGTGAATACTAAGACATTATGGACCAATTAGAACCATGTAGGAGATTTGTGACTTGCCTTAACTCCATGCTAAGTACGTTTGGCAAATGAAGGTGATTTTATTGTTAATTGTTTGATGTTATTTGTTTGTATTTGTAGGTGGAAAGTGGTTATAGTGATTGGGTCGACCCTGATTACGTTTTAAGTGGTATACAATTAGCATGATCTATATGCATTATATATATATATATATATATATATATATATATATATATATATATATATATATATATATATATATATATATATATATATATAATGCATATATAATTCTACTATGAAATTTCTTTGGTCATCAAAATCTTCAAGGCAAGTTCAATTTCTCTACAGATTATTGTTGAATTGCTCTTAGTTTTTTGGGTTTGGAAAATTATTGGATCCCTCTACTGTTTGGATTATCGTTTTGAAGTGGAGGTTCTAGCATGCACACAAGGTGTTTGATAAAAATCCTCCAAGAAATTGTTCTTCAAAATAGACGGTTTTTGGGTGTAAACACACTTCAAGAAGTCATGGCTCCGCAAATGATGATTGAAAAGTTCACGGGAAAGAACAATTTTAGTTTGTGGTGGATCAAAATGCGAGCGTTATTGAAACAACAAATTTTGACTCCTCTTACCGGTGCCAAACCTGCATTGATGCATGATACAGAGTATATTCAACAAGAAGAAAAGGCGCATTCGACGATTTTATCCATATTGGATGAGGTCCTATATGAAGTTTCTGATGAAGAGATGGCAGCGGGTTTGTGGTTAAAGCTTGAATCATTATACATGACAAAGTCTCTCACAAACAAGTTGTTATTCCAACAACGTTTGTTTTCATTACGAATGAGGGAATGATCCATTCTTAAAGATCATTTGGATGAACTTAATTCCATCCTTACGGATTTTAAGAATGTCGAGGTAAAGATAGAAGACGAGGATGCGGCTCTCATCTTATTAGTCTCGTTGCCACCATCGTACGAGAATTTTGTGAATTCCTTTATGGTTGGACGTAACACCGTCACATTGGAAGAGGTGAGGTCAATCTTGCATCCCCGAGAGTTAAGACATAAAGCTTTGGGAAGTGTTTTGGAAATTCAACCGGTTGCGTTGAATATGTCGAATCAAAGTAGAGGACGGTCCGAAAAATGAAAATGCAAAGGGCGTAGAGATCGGTCGAAGTCAAGAAATAAATAGCCAAATCCAAATGACACTTGTCACAATTGTAAATAAGTGGGTCATTGGAAGAAAGATCATCCAAAACTAAAAGGAAAAGGGTCAAATGTAAATCTTGTTAAAGATGACTCGGGCTCGGAAAAAGACTTAGTTTTAGCCACCGCCGATTGTAGTTAGATAAGGTACAATGACGTATGCATGTTTAGATTCCGCATGTTCTTACAACATGTGTCATAACCAATAGTGGTTTGTTACCTATGAAGAAGTTAATGTCGAGAGCATTTTGATGGGTAACATCTCTTTAAGTAAGGTGGTCGGTATTAGGTTGGTTCAAATTTGCATGCATGACGGAGTTGTAAGAACTCTAACGAATGTACGACATATTCCATATTTGAAAAAGAATTTGATTTCATTGGGAACTTTGGAGTCAAAGGGGTTTAAGTTCGAATGGTGTGCTTAAAGTAACGAAAGGAGAATTGGTGGTAATGGAAGGAATGAGAGATTTGATGATCTATGTTATCCAAGGAGAGACGGTTACTGTTTCGGTTACAGTTTCTCAATCCGAAGAAGAAAATTCAAAGTTGACCTGGTTATGGCATACGCGGCTCGGTCACGTTAGTGAAAAATGTATGGTTCTTTTAAGCAATCGAGGTTTACTTGGGAGTCACAAGGTGGCGAAATTGGAGTTTTGTGAACATTGTGTTTTCGGAAAACACATCGTATTAGTTTTTCAAAAGCAATTCACCAAACTAAGGCAATGTTAGATTACCTACATTCGGATTGTTGGGTCCGTCTCGAGACCCGTCACTTGGTGGTGCTCGGTATTTTCTTTCTATTATCGATGACAATTTTTGAATGTCATGGGTTTTTATTGTAAAGCAAAAAGTGAGGCGTTTGAAAATTTTAAGCATTGGAAGATTCTTGTAGAGAATCAAATGGGTCGGAAGATTAAACAGCTTCGCACGGATAATGACTTAGAATTTTCCTTGAAGGAATTTGATGATTTTTGTAGAAATGAAGGTATTGCTAGACATTGCACGGTTCGAAATACTCCACAACAAAATGGGGTAGCGGAAAGGATGAATAAAACTTTGTTAGAATGGGCTCGTTGTTTATTATCGAATTTCGGGTTAGATCGAAGTTTTTAGGCCGAAACGGTCAATATGGTTTGCTACTTGGTGAATCGATCTCTGGCTATTGTCATTGAGTGCAAGACCTCGATAGAAGTATGGTCCGGAAAACTGGTGGATTATTCGAATTTGTGGGTTTTTGGGTATCCGACTTATTATCACATTAATGATAGGAAGCTAGAACCGAGGGCAAAGAAATGAATTTTCATGGGATATGGTGACGAGGTAAAGGGTTACC
Organism: Cichorium intybus; assembly: GCA_023525715.1. Taxonomy (NCBI): domain Eukaryota; kingdom Viridiplantae; phylum Streptophyta; class Magnoliopsida; order Asterales; family Asteraceae; genus Cichorium; species Cichorium intybus. The sequence goes on from CM042009.1 coordinate 113,029,978, forward strand.
GTATTTTGTCGCCATCCGAAAAGCGGGTAATTTTGAGTCATGGTGTAAAGTTTAATGAAAGTTTTATGTTTCGTGTAAGCATGGAGAATGTTTCGGTAAAGGTGGAGGAGAATGATTTAGATGGGTATTTTTGAAGACGATAGTTTTCACGAGAACCCTAACGATGGTGATCACCAAAACAACCGTGAAATCGGTGACCGAAATAGCCAAAAAGATGTTGAAAATAGTTTTTGGGGTTGCCCAAACAGTGCAGCCGAAACAGCCCCGTACGGTAGCCTGCTTATGGTCCGAAACAGCCCAAACAGTGCCTAAAAATTGTCACGTAATAGACCTAACAGCCGTGATTTTGTGGTACAAAATAGTGGGGTTGAGACACTTGTGCAAGGTGTTTCAAGTTCTCCAGGTGGAGGCGAGTCCCAATTTCATTCTATAGCTCAAGATAGGCCACGAAGGCAAATCAATCCGCCTATTCGATATGGTTTTGAGGACATGGTGGCTTACGCACTACAAGTAGCGGATGAGATGGAATCTTATCAATCAACTACTTATCGGGAATCTATTGTCTCAATAAGAAGCGGGTTTATGTGTTACACCCAGCTTTTAAAACAAAAACACCCCTGAAAATTTTTCATTTAAAACAAAGGTTTCAATACATAAAACCATAACAAAATGGGTATATTTTATTAAAAACGGGTACAAGTGTATCAAGGAGAGTATAAAATACCGTAATCTCCTTTGAAGCCGGGCTGCTACTAACAACATCTATAAGTCCCACTGCTTTAGTTACGGACTCTATCTTTTCCCATATCAGGATCATGCTAACCTGCAGGGACATTTAACAAATAACGTGAGCTATAAAGCTCAGTGAGTAATCATATCTGCAAATAACATGTATAAGAAACACATTCATATATAATTCCCTATATATGGTGAATCTCTTTTGACTCATCTTTTCAACACAAGATTCCATTCTATAGCCTCTTCCGGCTAAATATATATATTTGAATATCGGATCCAAACTCTTAGCCTTACTGGCTGATCATATATCTCTTAGGATTTCACATCCTACTTCATAGTCTTACAGGTTGTTATTTGCATACATTTCTGTCCCATATTTCATAGTCACAATTGACCGCACCGTATTTCATGGCCATATAAGCCGCACCAAACAGTTTCAATGTTTATATCATAGCCCTAAGGCCGCACCAACAGTTTCATCATTTATTTCATAGCCCAAAGGCCGCATCAGCTGGGTTTAATAACCCGATATCATGGTCATAAGACCGCACCATTTAGATTCAAGTTCAATATCATAGCTATAAGGCCGCACCATTTTCACATAACAATATCATAGCCATCTAGGCCGCACCAGTTGGATATAACATCCAATATCATAGCCATATAGGCCGCACCAGTTGGATATAACATCCAAAATCATAGCCATATAGGCCGCACCAGTTGGATATAACATCCAAAATCATAGCCACAAGTGGCCGCACCATTCAATAACATTCTATTTCATAATGATTTATGGCTCACAAGTTTGCCCCGCTTTTGCCTAGACTCACGACTGCGTTCTTGTCATTTCAATGACTCACGGCTTACCCGGTATTGTCTTTTTATTGACTCACAGCTCCGTTCTTGTCTATCGCAGACTCACGGCTTATATGTTATTGTCGTTTCAATGTATCTGTAAAACTGTCGTTTTCGTCCCCCAAAGCTGTTTCAATCTGTAACAGTTCAATCAACACATATTATATGTGATATAAGTGAGATTACTCACCTGGATCTTCGCTGCATTTGATTCCGGTTGTTTCTTGCTTTTGCGTGCACCACAACCATTTATCTCGTACCTATATATTCATTTATATACCAAATGATAATAGGTTAACAACCATTTCGATTGACTCTATTACATAAGAGTCCTATATAATATAATTGGGGACCATTCCTAGATGATAACATTCAATTACCATCTTTCTTTAAATTATACATTTTCCCAAAATACACGTATTTTGCTACAGTACTTTCGGGAGGTCGTATACGTATTCTGACAATTTTCCACAAAGTTTCATACCATATCAGACCTATGTTCAAAATTTGAGGTCAAACGGACAAGTCTAGCATCAAGTCCCAAAATTGGACCAAGCCATAACAGAAGGCAGGAGCAATCTGCTCATTTTTCTGCAGGCGTGACTTCGCGTCGCGATCCACCATATGGTCGCGTCGCGATCGCTGAACAGCAAGCCAGAAACTCTGATTTTTATGCTACAAAATCCCATTTTCTCATATTAAGCCCTTAATACACGACTTAATCAGTAGGGGTTTGTTCTAGGACCAAAACCTTTCATTTACCACAAGTTTTAAACAATGGAATTGGTAATTCCAATCCATTTCTAACATTTCCCGTTTTCACATTTTTGGTCCAAAACCGAAATTATCAAAGATTAATCACTTCTACTGATTTATTCTCATCTCTAGCAACATTTTGAACTCATTAGAACCCATTAGAATCCACTGGATCATATAAACATGTATTCTAGGGTTCTTGAACAAAGTTCCAAATTTTCAACAATAACAACATACTTTCAATTTTTGAGATATGTTCTTAACATATGACTTATTAGAAGTTTAGAACCATAAACTTCATGATTCTTGACTGAAATTTCAGTCACAAAAGTTCTCCCATGAAGAACACACAAAAACTTAGGTTAGAAGTTTCTTACTAACCTTTTAGCTCAAGAATTCTTCAATCTCCAAACTTGCTTCAAATTTCTAGTTCAATTCTTTATGAACTTGCTGAAATCGCATCATCAAAATCCTTCTCGTAGCTTCTCCAATGATCAGCCACAATTATGGAGATAATTCTCCTTTTATATTTTCCAGTTTTTTTTCAAATTTAGTCCCTAAGTCCCATTTCTTGAACTTATGGCACTTTTCTCACATTTTATTACAATAAAACTTTCATTCTTTATACTTTTGCCACAAGCAAACAATATTTTTACATGATTGGTCCTTCACTTGGTCAAATGACCAAATTACCCTTTTATGGTAAAATGACCAATTTACCCCTTTTTACTAGAATTAATTTTCAAATACTTTTCACAAGTATTTGGTGTTACAAATTCTCCCCTCCTTCAAAAGATTCCGTCCTCGGAATTAAACAAAGAGTTGGGAGTATTTCTATCTCATTACAATTTCGGTTTCTCATATCATATGGAAACCTCTATGGTATTGCATAAGCACTTAACCATACTAGTCTTCTTATTTCATAGCTATCTCGTTTTTCATCTAACACTCCTCCGGTTGTCCCGGTATCATAACTCCTTATCTACCTCCATTTCATCTTGAGGTACTTTTTTTTTTGTTTTTTGAAATTCATCATTCAATATCTCCAAAAATGGAACTTATGGAAAACATTATAACTATCTTGAAGTTTATCAAGATACCCCAATTTATATAGCACTTTTGCTAATTATTAGCCGTTTTCAAATTTGCTCGTATCCTTCTAATCTTTTCTTCAGTTTGTACCATAATCTAGGATCTAGTCGAAGACTTTTCCACATCTTTAATCCAATAATTCGGAGCATGACATAGTACTCCATACACTACTCCACGCGAGCCATCAAAATACTAGTATCCAAGTTGTTATTTCTTACACATTTTACCAAAGATAGACGATCTTCTCATCTTCCACCAGGGTCTGTTGTGCAAATTTCAAGCATATCTTCTAGAGTCTGCATCATTATCTCGCCTCGTCTATCAATCTGCTAATCATATACAGTACTTACTAGTACTTTTGAACTAATTATTCTTGGGATTTATGCCAAAATTAACGAATAATTCTATTTTCTCGACCCGATACAATCGACACCGGTAACTCACGTCGACAAATTTACTCTTTCTATGTAGTTTTTTTTCACTACTTTTCGATCTTAATTTCTTCCTTAGTCAGTATAACTTTGTACTGGTTTCACCAACCAGTCTATTATTATTCATATGGTATCATACCCATGCGGTACTTGCGAAGACTTTATTACAAAGTCTATAATAATATCGTCCCTTTTCTTCCCTGGGACCCACAACGGCTAAATTTCTCCGTATGCTTCTAATGATTTGACTTTACTTTGCGCACAAGTCAAATATTTTCCACGTGTCTTTCAATATTTTTCTTCAGTACCGGCCACCAATACATAGGTTTTATCTCCCTATACAGTCTGGTATTGCTCCGGGTATACTGCATATCTACTACAATATGCATCTTTTCAAAATAAATCTCATGTTTCGCTTTGCTTCGGAATCCACATACACAACCACGAAGGGTTTCAAATCGATGTAGTTTTCCAACTAGCTTCTTCCAATATTCAATTATTCATTCACATTTCACGTTTTCAGATTTGCACGCTTCTTTTTGTGCTACCCGAATCAACTCAGGTAATCAATTCGCCACACTCATACATGTGGATGTAACCTTCAAAGGATATTCTTTTCAATTCAAGGCATCTATAACCACATCCGCCTTTCCGAGATGGTACAAGATTTCATAACCGAAATCTTTAAGTAACCCATCTATCTTTGCTATCTCATATTTAGCTTCTTTTTGATCAATTAAGTGTTTCAAACTTTTATGATCCGTATAAACAGTAAGCTTTACACCATATAAGTAGTGTCTCCAAAGCTTAAATGCCAGAATCATAATTGCTACTGCAATGTTATGTACCCAAAGTTAACTCTGGATGCATTTCTGTAAAACAAATTGTCTTCTCCGCTTAGCGATAATGCTAACACCGGAGCTTCACACAAGGTTTGTCTCAACCTTTGAAAAGTTACTCGTGGTCTTTCTACCCACTCCAACTTTTCACTTTTCTTGATCAACTTTAGTCAACTAGACAGCAATCAAGGAGCAGTTTTCTACAACTCTCCTATAATAACCCGCCAATCCAAGAAAATACAATTTTAGTCGGATTCCTTAGGCGGTTCCCATTTCATCACAGCATCATTTCCATTGGTTCTACCGTAACATTTTCGACATTATTCACATGCCCAAGGAATCAAACTCCCTTTTAGTCAAACTTCATGCTTGGAAACTTCGTATATTACATTTCTTAACGAAGTAACTCCAATATCTGGTACAATCATACATCATATTCAATCTGGTTTCGAGAATATCAGATTCTCAGTAGTCAATGCACATACACATCAACTTGTCTTTCTTCTGTTCAAACAAGATAGGGATCCACACGATGACACATTCGGCCATATGAGACCCCGATTCAAAAACAATTAATTTCTTCTAATTGTTTCCCCACTCTGCCATCTCTGCAGATACTAATCGGTATGGAGCCTAAATAACAGAGACGGCTCCCAAAACCAATTTAATCATAAACTCTTCTCATCAGTCTGGCGGAAATTCTGGAAGTTCTTTGGAAGAAACATCCGAGAATTCATTTAAAGTTTTACACTTCTACCGCCACTTTATTTAGATTGGCAAATACTGCATATGCCAACTAAAACATTCTTCCTTTACTAACTCTTTTCCGAGTTTAAGCAAAGGAAAATAACCGATATTCTCAACAACGGTTATTTACCAGGGAATTTCATCCGTTTCATTTCTGATTTTAGAACCATAATGTTCTTGTTTCTTCAATTCATGTTAGCATAATTCATTGCTAACTAATTCATACGCACAATTTCTTCAGATTCATTGGTAGTCATCGGCTTCAGATTTATAAGGAAAAATGGTCCCATAAATCCTAGGCAGACTACCTTCCAGGTGTTCAATATCTTGAACATATTTGCTAACTGCTATAGCTACTTCCAAAATTTCATCCATAATCGTTGATGAAATATTCAGACAATACATCAAAGTCATCGATCCAAAGCATAGCTTCATGGATTAGATATAACGTACACGGGGATTATATTCAAAACAATTATATCTGAGACCATATCAGTTTTCTCACGAGCTTCTTCCGCAGTCTGCTGGAATGCTCATGGTACCACTGGTCCTTCTCGACCATTCGTTTCTTCTTTCTTTCCTCCCCGTTCTTTTCTGGGTTTGTCACCCATTTCTCCACATTTAGCATGTGAACATTTCGTAGGAAGATGATCTATAGCTCCGTGCTGGAAACACTTCCGTTCAATTCAACAAGCTCGAGCAATATGCTCCCATTTTCTGCAATTTCAGCCATTTAACAGTAGAGTCTCAACTCTAAAATTTTCTGAGTGCTTTTTCCTGCACTTCTTACACCACATCACCTTTTTCATTTTTGTCCCTTCCTTGTAAGGTTGGACCTAAATCGTTTTAACTTCTTCTGAAGTGTCCACTAATATGTTTCTACTTTTCTTGTAGTATCAACTACTGTTCTTTCACATTGAATATCAACCAGGGTGAGCAACCAATTTCTTTTTTTGACCACATCAGCTAATATTGCTCATCATGTGGATTTTCTGCTATTCGTCCCCTTTGCCCCTCATTCAATGGAGCCTTGAGAAAGGGCTGGTCCGCCTCTTAAAACTCCACGCCCTAAATTCCTCCCAGTAAGATTCGCTGCCCGTACTTCTTATACATCAGAAGTCAGCAACAGTTAGGTTATATATATGTATAATAACAACTTATATACACCTAACTATACATCATGTCTACTATCTCAAGGTTTAAGTCCAGGAATCTACTCTATAGACACCTAGTTCACTTAAACCACGGCTCTGATACCAACTTGTAACACCCGGCTTTTAAAACAAAAACACCCCTGAAAATTTTTCATTTAAAACAAAGGTTTAAATACATAAAACCATAACAAAAGGGGTATATTTTATTAAAAACAGGTACAAGTGTATCAAGGAGAGTATAAAATACCGTAATCTCCTTTGAAGCCGGGCTGCTACTAACAACATCTATAAGTCCCACTGCTTTAGTTACAGACTCTATCTTTTCCCATATCAGGATCATGCTAACCTGCAGGGACATTTAACAAATAACGTGAGCTATAAAGCTCAGTGAGTAATCATATCTGCAAATAACATGTATAAGAAACACATTCATATATAATTCCCTATATATGGTGAATCTCTTTTGACTCATCTTTTCAACACAAGATTCCATTCTATAGCCTCTTCCGGCTAAATATATATATTTGAATATCGGATCCAAACTCTTAGCCTTACTGGCTGATCGTATATCTCTTAGGATTTCACATCCTACTTCATAGTCTTACAGGTTGTTATTTGCATACATTTCTGTCCCATATTTCATAGTCACAATTGACCGCACCGTATTTCATGGCCATATAAGCCGCACCAAACAGTTTCAATGTTTATATCATAGCCCTAAGGCCACACCAACAGTTTCATCATTTATTTCATCGCCCAAAGGCCGCACCATCTGGGTTCAATAACCCGATATCATGGTCATAAGACCGCACCATTTAGATTCAAGTTCAATATCATAGCCATAAGGCCGCACCATTTTCACATAACAATATCATAGCCATCTAGGCCGCACTAGTTGGATATAACATCCAATATCATAGCCATATAGGCCGCACCAGTTGGATATAATATCCAAAATCATAGCCATATAGGCTGCACCAGTTGGATATAACATCCAAAATCATAGCCACAAGTGGCCGCACCATTCAATAACATTCTATTTCATAATGATTTATGGCTCACAAGTTTGCCCCGCTTTTGCCTAGACTCACGGCTCCGTTCTTGTCATTTCAATGACTCACGGCTTACCCGGTATTGTCTTTTTATTGACTCACAGCTCCGTTCTTGTCTATCGCAGACTCACGGCTTATATGGTATTGTCGTTTCAATGTATCTGTAAAACTGTCGTTTTCGTCCCCCAAAGCTGTTTCAATCTGTAACAGTTCAATCAACACATATCATATGTGATATAAGTGAGATTACTCACCTGGATCTTCGCTGCATTTGATTCCGGTTGTTTCTTGCTTTTGCGTGCACCACAACCATTTATCCCGTACCTATATATTCATTTATATACCAAATGATAATAGGTTAACAACCATTTCGATTGACTCTATTACATAAGAGTCCTATATAATATAATTGGGGACCATTCCTAGATGATAACATTCAATTACCATCTTTCTTTAAATTATACATTTTCCCAAAATACACGTATTTTGCTACAGTACTTTCGGGAGGTCGTATACGTATTCCGACAATTTTCCACGAAGTTTCATACCATATTAGACCTATGTTCAAAATTTGAGGTCAAACGGACAAGTCTAGCATCAAGTCCCAAAATTAGACCAAGCCATAACAGAAGGCAGGAGCAATCTGCTCATTTTTCTGCAGGCGTGACTTCGCGTCGCGATCCACCATATGGTCGTGTCGCGATCGCTGAACAGTAGGCCAGAAACTCTGATTTTTATGCTACAAAATCCCATTTTCTCATATTAAGCCCTTAATACACGACTTAATCAGTAGGGGTTTGTTCTAGGACCAAAACCTTTCATTTACCACAAGTTTTAAACAATGGAATTGGTAATTCCAATCCATTTCTAACATTTCCCGTTTTCACATTTTTGGTCCAAAACCGAGATTATCAAAGATTAATAAATTCTAATGATTTATTCTCATCTCTAGCAACATTTGGAACTCATTAGAACCCATTAGAATCCACTGGATCATATAAACATGTATTCTAGGGTTCTTGAACAAAGTTCCAAATTTTCAACAATAACAACATACTTTTAATTTTTGAGATATGTTCTTAACATATGACTTATTAGAAGTTTAGAACCATAAACTTCATGATTCTTGACTGAAATTTCAGTCACAAAAGTTCTCCCATGAAGAACACACAAAAACTTAGGTTAGAAGTTTCTTACTAACCTTTTAGCTCAAGAATTCTTCAATCTCCAAACTTGCTTCAAATTTCTAGTTCAATTCTTTATGAACTTGCTGAAATTACATCATCAAAATCCTTCCCGTAGCTTCTCCAATGATCAGCCACAATTATGGAGATAATTCTCCTTTTATATTTTCTAGTTTTTTTTCAAATTTAGTCCCTAAGTCCCATTTCTTGAACTTATGACACTTTTCTCACATTTTATTACAATAAAACTTTCATTCTTTATACTTTTGCCACAAGAAAACAATATTTTTACATGATTGGCCCTTCACTTGGTCAAATGACCAAATTACCCTTTTATGGTAAAATGACCAATTTACCCCTTTTTACTAAAATTAACTTTCAAATACTTTTCACAAGTATTTGGTGTTACATTATGGATTGGGGCTATGAGTGAAGAAATCGAGTCGCTTCATAAAAACGAGCTGTGGGATCTCATAAATTTACCAAACAGTAGATGGGTCGTGGGGTGTAAGTCGGTTTTCAAAAAGAAAATCGGGTTACCGGGTGCCGAATCAACTCGGTACAAGGCCCAACTCGTGGCTAAAGGTTATAGCCAAAAGGGAGGGGTCGATTACAATGAGATTTTCTCACCGGTAGTTCGACACACGTCTATTCGGTTGTTACTTTCTTTAGTAGCACATGACGACTTAGAGTTGGAACAACTTGATGTAAAGACGAGTTTTCTCCATGGGAGTCTCGATGAAGAGATCTATATGAGTCAACCGAAAGGATTTTTTGTGCAAGGCAAAGAAAATTGTTTTTTTCGATTATGCAAATCGCTTTATGGGTTGAAACAATCGCCGAGGCAATGATACAAAAGGTTTGATGAGTTTATGGTAAAACATGGTCTTTTGAGAAGCTTGTATGATTGTTGCGTTTATCACCGGAAAGTGAGTGACGGGTCACAAATTTACTTACTTTTGTATGTTGACGATATGTTGGTAGCGGTGAAAAATGTTGAAGATGTTAAGATGTTGAAATTACTTCTTAATTCCGAGTTCGATATGAAGGAGTTAGGCCCCGCTCGAAAAATTTTGGGGATGAAAATTGTTCGAGATCGTAAGCATCTGAAACTTTTCTTGTCACAAAAAAGTTACATCAAAAGATTATTTCCCGGTTCGGTATGAGTTTAGCAAAACCTGTAAATACTCATTCGTCGGCTGGTTTTCGGGTTTCAAAGGTGTGTTCACCCAAGACCCAAGATGATGTGGATTTATGTCCAAGTGTCCTTATACAAGCGTGGTCGGAAGTTTGATGTATGCGATGGTTTGTACGAGACTGGATATCGCTCATTCGGTGAGTGTTGTTTCACGATACATGGCGGATCCCGGGAAGGAGCATTCGGTCGTGGTAAAAAGAATTTTTCGGTATCTAAATGGAACTTCCGATGTGGATCTCATTTATGGAGGAAATCGGGAGTGTTTTGTTGCCAGGTATTCGGATTCCGATTATGCGGTAGATTTGGATGCTAGAAGGTCGCTTACAGTTTATGTTTTTACGGTTGGAAGTTCGGTAGTGAGTTGGAATGAAACTCTTCAACAATCGGTGGCTTTATCTACAACTGAAACCGAGTATATGGCATTAACGGAAGTGGCGAAACCGGCGATTTGGGTAAAAGGATTAATTGGTGATATTGGTATTAGTCAAGATGGAGCATTGGTTTATTGTGATAGCATGAGTGCTATATGTTTAGGCAAAAACAAAGTGTTTCATGACCGGACTAAGCACATTGATGTCCGATATCATTTTATTCGGTCCGAGCCGTGAGTGAAAGTGGCAAAGATTGGAACTCATGAGAACCCGGCAGATATGTTGACAAAATCGATCCCGAAACGCAAATTTCGATATAGCTTGGATTTTCTAAACATCGATAGTTGGAGAAAAGATGTGACTTAGTAGAAAAAATCAAGATAGAGTGTTGTAGATATATCGCAATTTTATCTACAAATTAGAGGGACCATTTGTACAAATGTTCAAAAATGTTAAAAACTCAATTTCACTATTTGGGTGTTGAGCTGCATTTTAGAAGTCATTTTTTTCTTTCCAATTTTTTTTGTTCATTTTGTTTTCTTTTCTTTCTGTAAAGCGACCGTCGTGAGATATTAAAATGAGTTCAATTCTATTTAGTTTTTTCTAGATTTAATCTCATTCGTGTGATAAGTTAGATTTTGGAATATATATATACTAGGTTAGAAACCCATGTAATACATGGGATGATTTAAAAATGTATAAATAATATGAAAAATATCAATATTGCAGATGATAAAATTGTCATTTGTGAATTTTAAAAACAACATTTTATTTTAAAGCGGTATCAACGGCTTGTTGTGAACTTTCAAAAATATATTATATTTCAATCAAAAAGCATAGATTCATGCCTCCAGAGTTCTTGGACACGTCAATCTACAAGCTTTTGTTTTCTCTTGAATTTAAACTAATGATGTTAAAGAAGAGACCGTTTGAAACTTATCAAATGGAACATTTTAAAAAATATTTTTAGATGGAGTTATGTAAATTACATATTGAAGTGAAAAATGTTTGAGTTTAAACTTTTCCTCTTTATTTGGAGTATAAATTACTAATTTTGTCCATATGGTAAGTTCGATGTTTTTCATTTTTGTTAAAAAAATCCTTATTGTTTCTAGTTGTTACAAATATGATTTTAAAGAGATGTTACTATGATATTTAAGAATTTTCGAGCAATCAAACATCAAATTATGGAAAACATCAAACTGAAAATCAAGTTGTCAAGTGATAAAATTTATAGTCTAGTTCATGTTATAATTACATACATCTCGTACGAAAAAAATCATACGTTTCATAGAAATTCATCTAAAGTGAAAGATATTATTATTTAATTACAAAAATAGTTAACATATTATCTATAAAGAGAAGTCAATTCTATAATCTTTATAAAGTATTCAAGAGTACTACAAGCATCATGTTAACAACCACACTTTCACCATTCAGTTTTACGACTTTCAATCATGTAAGTTTTCAATTGCCATACATTTTGATACTAAATTGCCAAACAATAGTGCTTCAAATTTCGTCATTAGTAAACTTTAAACCCACAAATTAAAAAAATGTAAAAGCGATTTACATAAAAATAAAAAAAATTCTTGAATTGAGCTATTTCTTGTTAATATTTTCATATAGATGCATCCCAAGTCACATGGTGCTATCTTATAATAAACATGATTATTATAGGTGAAGCGGTATCTCCCATGTCACCTTACATTAGAAAGCATTTTTGAATTTCCATGCAAGACAAAATTCATTTTTTATACATGTGAGGTAGTTTGCAAATGCCATCGTCTATAAAAACAAAGTACCATAAGGACAACATTAAACAAAAAATGAACATTTGTACCAACATTTACATTTTCTTATTCAAAGCACATGCCAGATGGTTTAAATGCAAGAAAAATGGCAACGTACTTTGATTGATTTGTTTGCCATAGCATCCTACTTTCCTTCCTACTTATTACAACATTGTACTTTAAAAACTAACAAAAACAACATACACACACACATCCCAGAAACATAACACATACAGCGGACACACAACACACAAGCAAAACACACATAAACACACACAACACATAAGCTAAACGAATTTGCCAATTAATGCAACGTAGTTAGCATCAAGTAAGGCAGCGAACTTTTAATCTTCTCCTGATTGTCAACGAAATTTAGTAACCAAACCACTTTCTGAAAATTAAAACTTCAAAAATCAATGTGACACGTTGTATCCATCCAATCAGAGGGTAAATTACAGAAATTTGCAAGCTTAACTGTTAAGAGCTTAATGTGTTTGCCAATGTCAATCAACCCAAAAGTTTTAGTGTATCTGGTTTAGAAAATACCATCTCGATCCACAAACTTTATTTAACTATAATTAAAGAATATTCGTTTGTTTAAGCCTATAAAATTACAACATCATTTATAATATAATAATGATATATAAATTGCAAATTAGCAATACATGTATATACACCAATAGTTTATATTTCAAATTGTTATTAGAAAACAATTGAAATGACTTGTAATCTATTATTTTAAGTTTACATTTTATTAAATAACTCCGGATATAGGTCGGGAACAATTCCAGATAACCCATTATAGTTCCATCAACATTTTAGGTTTAGATCTTGAACTGTAGATTCAAAAATATCAAGATACGTCCATGTTTCACGTTGCCTTTAGCACCAACTCAAGCAACAACAACCAAATAACAGAATTATTTGCATTTTCAACTTTTGTCTAAAAAATATTGTCATTTAACTTTAAACACGGACAAAAGCCTCAAATGACCACCAAATTGCAAAAGGAAACATTAAAGGACCAAAATTGAAAAAGAAAAAACTGACCTTAATGACCAAAACCTCAGATGGCCACCTAAAGTCGATGTAGTGTTATGATGAATATTAGCCATACAGATCTGAAAAGCAACAAAAACAAACTAAAATAAAATAAGAAGATGAATAGTTTACTTGTATCTAGATCTAAAAAACAGCTTGCACCCACTTCTAACCTGCAAAAACCCCAAACCCACATAGATCTACAACAGACGCATAAACACACATTTGTTTCGGTCACTTGTTTGACACACCACACATACATGTCAAAAACCTTTTCAAACCGCATCACATAGTAAAAAATCAAGAAATAGACCAAACGTTTGCAACCCAAATAACTATAGAAAATTCAATGCATGAAAAGCTGATATAAATGATGGCAAAATTGCATATAATTGTGAATTAACATGTGAGACATAGAGGTGAAATTCAAGACTTGGAATCTGTAAATATATAAAAAGATCATCCTTTTTTTCTTAAAATAAGTATATTTTGCATAAATGGGATCTAAATTTTTGTCATGAATACCTCCTGAATCAAAATTTTGATTCAGTAAAGAGAGTCAAACCAAAAATGTAGTTTTGATTTAATTTACCTTGTAGTTCTCCAAAGCAAATCGCCTGTTTGTCGGATCTCCGAGTTGTATTTTCTAGTGAGAACTCCAAATGCAAGTAGACTCCAAGTTGTAAGAAAGCTCAAATGGAATAAATTTATAAATTTATTCCATAAAAACATTCATAATCGGAACCAAAAAAATACCAAAACCGATAGATAAAATGGAAGAACAACGTTCATATAGAGGAAGAGCATTCAAAACTGATAGATAAAATGGAAGCAATTACCTTTTGAAATTCACAATTATTAAAACTTTGCATCAAACGACACACATCGGTGGGACCCTAAATTGCCGTTGCAGTGCGTAATTTCACACCGCATACCTCCGTCGCTATCAGAAAATCTGAATACTGATTACGATTTTGATATACTCCATTAAAATACTTACTAAGAAGAAACAGATATGCACATTTAATTTGCGATTTTGATGTTGATTCGACTTCTTCTTCATCTCTGCTAGGGTCATCGAGAGAAACGAAGGAGATAAAGAACGAAGCAATATACTGATTTTGCTATATGTATGTGTGTGGCATAGCAGAATGATGCGTTAATCAGAAATTGCCGATGGAGGTATATATAAACCGAAAGCATACCTCTCTATTAACAATATGGATATAGAATCCTGATTTCTTGCTTAATTATTAGAATTCAAAGATATTGGCTGATTTTTTGGGATATGATTGCCAGTTAAATGAAGATTGATTGGGATAATTTGTTGCCAGAATCAAGGAGCATAAAAGAGCGGGAAATAAAAAACGTAGGGAATATAAGCACGCCACGTGGTAAAATGGGTGTAAAAAAGTCGACATGTGGCAAAAATTATTTTTATTTATTAGGTATAGTAGATATATATATATATATATATATATATATATATATATATATATATATATATATATATATATATATATATATATATATATATATATATATATATATATATATTACGTGTTCGATATATAACTTTTGAGAGCTTAAAAAAAACTCGAACAAAAAGACTTTGTTCGGTCGCAGAAACTTTTAGCATTTTTTTTAAAACAAAAACTCTTGATCTAAAGGTACCTCAAGTAGCGTTTGAAACTTTAGTTTTTATATAATTTTATATATTTAAAAGCTAACAACTATTAATTATGTACAAATAAAAATTATTTTCTTCAACTTTCAGCTAAAAATTACTAGCTTCTAGCTAGATAATTTTGTTAAACGCACTCATATTTTATTAATATATCTCGATTTTCTTCATATATATTATCATATCTTTGTTTCCGTCACATAATCCTTAATCTAATTATCAATTAATTTTTTTCTAATAAAAAGTATATAGTAGTAAACTCTGTGAAACCACTAAACAATAGAACTTTATTTTGACCGATATCTTTTTAGTCTAAGATATTTTTCATGCAACTAACTTGAAAATTATAAGTTTCTACGAAAAGGTGGCTATATTGTTTTTCGATTTCAATCTGATACTCATTCTGTTATGCTTTTTAATGAATGATTCACGTAACATAAATTTCACATGAAGTTGATGTGAACGTTCCTAAATCTTCACATGTTTCTTCACTTTTTATTTTAGAGATAATTATGGCTGAACATAATATATGTTAGTTTAATTTTTTTGTAGAATTTTTTCGGCTATGTTAATTAGACTATCAGTTACCAAATCTAACCGAAAAATTAGCAAAAGGAGATCAAATCAATATTATCTAATTCAAATTACGTTATATATCATAAGATATACATAATACTTATGCTTGATTATATATCATAAGATTTTTTTTTTTTTGTTAAGATGAATATTTGAAAATAGATTTTATTTGTTCTTACAACCCTACATCATAAAAATGAATATGTAAAAAAATTTAAAAACAGTTTTATACAAAAAACTAATCTGTAAACCGTGCATAAAAAAAGAAACAAAATGGAAAATTTAAAATAAAAAAAATCATGCATTTAGAAGAAGATGTAGAATAGTTGTAAAAGAAATAATTTTGTAAAAAGTTTTAATTTTTTAAAATGAATTCATAAAAAACTAAGTGATAAAAATATAAAAGGTGTTGTAAAATAGAATTCCTTAAGGAAACTAATTTTCAAAAACCATAAAAAACCAAAATACATAAAAAAAGCTGGGGAAAATTTTAAAATTTTTAATCAAATTTGTAAAAAAAACAAAAATTGGGAAAAATTGTAAACACATAAAGTTGGATAAGCGGGGATGAGTCAGGATACGGGCTAGTCCAGACTCAATTTCCAGGTGAATTAAACAAGACAACTCTCAAACAACTACTTTTCACTTTATTTACATTCAAATACTTCACAGATTAAATATAAACATAACCTAAATTAATAAAAATACAAATTAAAACTGAATATGAGCTTGGTCCGTGGACCGAATATGTAATAGTCCAATCTTTAATACACTTTAAGTAGTGTATTATTTTATGAAATTTCTTGTGTTGTTAAACATATTTTAAAAACCTTGTTTATGACATTAAGTTATATATTAAAAGTTTAGTCCAAAACAAAAAAAATAAGTTTTAAAATTTTTAAACAACTTTGGAGTTACAATTTAATATAAAAAATAAGCCATAAAAAGCAAAGCAATTACATACGCACATGCCCCAAAATATTTTAACAATTCTATTGAAATCTCGGTATGCCTTTAGGCAACTGGATAAAATCCATACTAACTCGATTTTAATATAAAATTCTAAAATAAAACTCGGGGGCATGATAAGAACAATTCAATGTAACTACAGGGGTAGTGCAAAACCATTAAACAATTCTCTCTCAACATAAAGCAGTTACCATATCAACTAAGGAAATAACTGTCAACCAATCGTGAATTCTATCTATGATATCACAGTTAAATTCTATGCCCTTTCGTACTTCTATCCAGTGTTAGACCACTTGATGCTGAGATACATGACATTAAAAACCAACATACGTAAGACAAACTTGTCTCGTGAGTTACATGAGATTGGATACAAAAGACATTCATAAACAATTCAATCATTTTCAAAAGCCGTTTGTCATCAAATCATGTAATTAACACCTGTAATAACATTTTGATATCCAAAACCTTTCATGACAATTCTTGTATTAACACTTGACTTTTAAATCTTTACATAACAAATCATGTAAAAACATTTTTCATTCGAAAGCCATTATTAACATTTTACCATTTCATAGATCACATTCATTTCTTTAACCTTTTGACTGTTATTAAAACACAATTGAATTTTTATATTTAGGGCCTTAATCACATTTTAGTGATACCCCAAGTCTATACGAAGTTGGTAAGAACATAATAAAACCACCTAAGCATCTTGTCACATGCTTTGGCTTGTATCTCAAACGCTTGATTTTTATACATAGGGCCTTAATAACAACTTGATGATACCCTAAGTCTACACTAGGATGAAAATAACTTAACCAGCCCATCCTAGCCTCGTGTAACTTTAGGACATCTACTTAGCGAAGGGGGTTACCGCCCAGTAGACTCCTCCACATTCACTTTTGCAACATCCCAAATTTCACAGCCAAAATTTTCATTTTTAAAACAAGGTTTAGATATCAAAAACCATCTCAATCGTCGTAAAAACCATTTAAGACATCATAAACCCATTTGTTCAATGTAAAGAACACAATATTCAAAACCCCTGGTAATAAAATCCAAAATGATAAACATATGGCAGCGGAAGATTGAAATCATGATCACGTCGGATGCGAGTACCGTCAGGCCGCGTCATTCCTTACATCTGAAGAAGTACCTGAAAAAATATTTAATTTGAGAGAGTAAGCATAAGCTTAGTGAGTTCCCCAAAATTTCACACGTTCCATCACATAACAAGCAAACCACATAATGGCTCTCGGAAAAGCTCCGATCTGCCAACACCTGAGGATTCTCGGGCTAGGCCTCATCCGTCAACACCTGAGGACTATCGTGGTAACCCCCATCCGTCAACACCTGAGGACTCTCGGGCTAACCTAAATCCATCAACACCTGAAAACTCTCGGGCTAACCCCAATTAGTAAACACCTAAAGACTCTTGGGATAACCCCGATCTGTTAACACCTGAGGCAGTCATAAGAAAAAAATCGTATGACTAAGAAATTAGCAAGCAAGACTATGCTAGTTTAAGCACACAGTCCTACCCTAATGAGTATCAAGCTACCTACGCATGCGACATTACACATAGTATGGTGAGGAAACTCACCTGAACCACGAAGCCAAACCACACACGCTATAGAATCCTCGAATACTTAGCGACACAAACCTCTCAAATCACCATTAGGCATAACTTAGTGACCTAAACCAACAAAAGGTGAATCCCTTAGTTCATATCTTAAATCCATCAAAGTTTGACCAAAAGTCAACGGTTAAAGTCAAAGTCAACGACCGAGCATCGTGTCGTGATTGTAACTCTTCGCGCTGCAAAGAGGCGTTATCCAGAAAATGGGATTTCGCCAGAGGTTATCCTGCAAACCATTGGTGGTTGCATTGCGATCTCTAAGAAGTCAAAGTCCTCATTTTAAGTCCTTAATCCATTAAGCCAGAGGCTGGGACTCTCCAAAAACCATCCCTTAAGGCTATTAATGGATAAAAATGTAAAATTTATGGACATGCATGTCCAACCCAAACCCTAGGTTAAAATGAAGCTTAAAACATCAAGAATCCTTTGCATGGCTTCACGAGAGTTTGAGCATGCTCTCTACTTGGCTTAAAAGCTCTAGAATTGCTCCAACAGTGACTTGGTGGACTAGAGTTTCCCCAAATCCAAGAACAACATACATAATGGACCAAAAATGCCATAATATAACCCTAACTACTAGATCTAGCCATAAAACATATCAAGTTTGAAACTTTATCACTTACAAGGTCCAAAACGTAGAGGAGATTCTAGATCTAGACTAGAGTTTGTTTCCTTGCACCACCACCTTTCTTCTTCTTGTTCTTCTTTAAACAACCCTCTAAAGGCAATGAATGAGGTTGTGATCAATAATGGAGGCTAAGGTTTTTTTCTAGGGTTTATAGAGAGTGGAAGCTGATGAAAGAGGCCGGATATGGGAGTTAGTGTCCTTAAATAGGGCTTAAGGCCCGAGAATTAGGATTTTTGGATTTCAGCACGTCGACTGCGAAGCATAGCCGGTAGCGTCGCGATCAGCCATGCTCCACATATCTTTTTAAAACCCTCCTTCGTGTTGCGATCATCATGATGTAGTGTCGCTAAGCTAAAATCCTTGTCGTTAAGCCGTGCTTAGCGGATCTGACTGTCCTGCTCTAGTAGCTCCAAGCGGTATGCCTCATTGCCCACACGAGCAATAACCTAATAGAGTTCGATCTGCCAGGGCCCAACCGCCCTGCTTCGTGAACCAAATAAATCATTTCCATGGTTGCACCTTAGGAAGAACAAATTCCTCGACCTAAAATTCCAAATATTGACCTGCATCTGTCTGAATAGCTCTTCTGTGGACTTTGAGTAGTTCGCAGTCTCTCTTTAACCCTCTGAATAAAGCTCGGTAGTCTTGAGTACACCCTCAATGCTTCCCTTAATGTGATGCCCAACCTCTCCCAAAAAATCGATCCATGCACCTCATCCAATACATCCTCTTAATAGAGGCATGTTGACACTCGAATAGAAGTTGTCGTCGTAGAAGAACCCTACCCGAGGTAGATACGAATCCCAACTCCCACCCAGATCTAAATCCCATTCCCTCAACATATCCTCATGTGTCTGAATCATCCTCCACTCTAGCCATCGATCTAAGGCTGATAAGCAGTAGTGAAATGAAACTAGTGCCCAAATTCTCATGAAATCCCTTGCAGAAGTTGAAAGTAAGCCAAACCTTCCTTTCTGGTATCCCGCTACAGATGCACCATGACATGTAATCACCTCACGAACATAAATATCTGATGGAGTATAGGCAAACAATAAATTTAAACTCTTAAGTTCACATGCAACCTAAAAAGGATCTATATTTTCTCTATTGAACCTATAACTAAGAACCTAAAGGTATATAATTAAAATTCTAAAGAAGGTTTAGAAACTACATACCTTTTATCTCTTGGAAGCAAGCACCACAAATGTCGTGCCTCTAATGGCTCAGACCCAGAACACAAGCAAGCAAGAAAACTAGAGAGAAGAGAAAAACTCTATGAGAGTTGGCGCAGAAAATAGGGTTCCAGGACTCCCTATTTATAGCCCCAAAATGATAAGTCATAAGGCTTATACACTGCCTTATTTGAATTCTTTTATCATACAATTCAAAAACCTTATCATTACCATAAATAGTCCTTATTCCCTTATATGTGATTTTCGAATTCCTTAAGGCTTAAGCCTTAGAATTTGTCCACCACCATACACATTCCATAATTGTCCATTGCTCAACTATTAAACAATTACAATTCAGCCAATGCACTTTTAATTAATCCAATTAATCCCAAAATTAATTCTAACTAATTTCTGATTAATCATTAATTAAATATTATTATTTCTAACTAATATATTATCCTCATAATATATTAATCCCTCTCTCTATAAGTTATTTGTCCTATGCCAGGTTTGAGGGCAACCCAAAAGGATTGTGCTTCCATCAATTCAAGTATATTCTTAAATTATAGTTATGGCTTAGACACCTAATCCAACAATATCGACCAACCTATTGACATCGCAGCGGTCGTCATGCGGTCAAAAATAAAAAACCTAACATACTCACTTAGCACAGTGGAAGTCAGGGTCGATCCGTAGGAGTTACGTTGTCAAGTCAGGTGACAGATTACCAACTATAGTGTCACGCTATAGTCAGAGGACTTAGTTCTTAAGCTTTTAACTACTAATCCCAGAAAACCTAAACCAAACAATCTCAGAACAAGCATAGACTAAGCTAAGCTTCAAATCAAACCTAGTTACTTTCTGAAATCAGAAGTACATCTCTACTTCAGAAGCAAGCTAAGGCATCCAAAGAAATAAACAATCACAAGGCATAAACTAAACCAATAACTAAAAGTCCAAATGACAGTCACTGGCTAGAGTTCAAACCTAAAAGCTAACCTAGTTGGCTACTGAAATCAGCCAAGGAAAACAGTCCAAACAAGGTCATAAACACATCCAAACACAATCCAAGCATTCAAAACCAATAACAAGCATCAAAATGCCGAAAAACCAATGTTACTTGTAACCAAATGATTATTATAAACCCAAAACAAATTCCAAACATCCAATACAATATCTAACACTGAAAAACAGTAACTAAACTGCTCAAGGTCAGTGGTTGTTACTCCCAAAGACCCTAGCCACTAATGCTAATTACTAAACTAAAAGAAATTAATCATAAAAACCTGAAATACCAAAAGGTAGTTGCTGAAACGAATTCTTGGAGTCAAAGAGCCTTCACGGTCGATTTTTCACCAGGGTTTTGCTTGGGTTTTCGGCTGAAAACACCTCTATTTATAGTTGCAAATTTTACGCAGCCGCGCCGCGTAATTATGGTTTCCGCGGCGCGCGTACTTATCTTCTCCCGTTTTTATCGGTATTTGAATGTGTTCCACCGCCTTAGATCCGCGACGCACCTTCTTGATTTTCGCAGCGCGCGTACGTATTTTCCTGATTTTTCCTTCTTCTCCAACTTCCTCCAATTTGCACGCTTTTGGTCCCTGTTTTCATTATTTTCTTCCAAACAAGTACTGACACGAAAAGCGAGAATACCATGATATATATGATATAATTTCACTAAGAATAGGGCTCAACAACGACTAAAATATGTAATATCACTAGGCGTTGTCACCTATCAATGGTGGAGCTCTCTTGCATCATTATAAGGTAGGTAGTATTGGTCAATATATCCATGATGACCCACATCGCATCTACATTTTGAGGATTCTATAGCAATTTGATGATAAAATCCAATACGACATGCACCCTTTTCCATTCGGGAATCCTTTAAGGTTGAAGCTTTCCGGCAGGTCAATCACCTTTCAACATACCAAACTACGTTCCACCTTATGTCGGGCCACCAATAAACCACTCACGAATCCCTGTACACCTTTGTCATGCCCGGATGGATTGAAAACTCTAATTTGTACACCTCAACTATTAGTGTCCGTCGCGTCCCACCAGTCGAAGGACCCCATAACCGGCCATACCGCATCAACAAGTCTTGTTTATCTATGACAAATCTACAATCTTCCCCTACTTGAAGGACCCCTCGATCCTTTGTAGTTTCCGATTCTCTACCCTACTTGCCTAGACTTGAGCTATCCTGGTCATCCCCGATAAAAGGCATGACTATGCCATCCTCAAACACTTATCACGAAAGTGCACTAATTATTCTACGACTCAAAACATCGGCTACCATGTTCAGGTCCGGCTAACCTGACTAATATCTCGGACTCCTACGGTTCGTCCTTCTTCTTGTGGAACAAAGTCGACACTTTCTAAGAAAAATTATTGGGTCTAATAAATCCTTTGTCTAACGGCATCTAAAGCTGCATGGATAACTAGTGCATCCACGACGGTGCAAGAAGATATAGTGCCTTGGCTATCAAAGCCATACCTGCGACCAAATCTATACGAACTCCATTCGTCCCTCAGAAGGGGTACCTAGTAACTATTGGGAAACACATTAGGAATTTCTGGAACACAGGTTTCTTTGCCACAAATATCTTCTTTTCTTCATGGTTTCCGACAACGTAAGCTAAAGAATTCAATACCTCCGTGCTGAAGATATCTTTTTGCCCTTGCAGCCGAACAAAAGGTCGCACCGTCTCTCCTCCCTTCACTCTTAACTGTCAGCTATCTCGCACATGCTGCCAACCGCAATCACCAATGCCTCGTACTGGATCAACCTATCCATACCTACCACTATGCTAATATTTGATTAACAGGGTAGGGATGAGGTTTATTGGAAACCTTACCCCACATATTTCCAGGGCCTAAAAATAGTAGACACCAACGCTTTAACCATCTATCATTTGCAATCTCAACCTTTAGAGATTGGCCCAACACTCCTAGAGTATTACCGCGCATTTGTTGATGCTGTCAAAAATAAAATGGAACCAAAATACATGTTTAGAAGTATAAATATATTTTTTTAAAGTCAAAATACATTTTTTAGAAGTATATATATATATATATATATATATATATATATATATATATATATATATATATATATATATATATATATATATATATATATATATATATGTTTCTAGAAATATAAAATATGTTTTCAGAAGTATATATATGTTTTTAGAAGTTTATACACGTTTTTTAAAGTATAATAATGGTAATATTTGAACAGTTTGAACAACTTCGTTGGTCATATGTGTACAACAAAAAAAGAAATTACCCAAATGTGAACAAAACCAATTGTTCATTCCCCTCTTGAGTCATTAAACAATATCACATATATACCACGTCAGCTGTAACCTGGTTTTGCCTCACTAAAGTATAACATTGAGAGCTCGTTCTTATACATTTTGTCTTCAAAATCATAATCTAAAGTGCCTTTATCTATAAAAGAATATGTGTATCGAAACACTGTAGTATGCAAACATAATATTGTTTTTTTAAAAGTATGTAGATTGCATAACCGATAACAAACCATATTGATCATAGATGGTACTAAACAAATTAGATGTATATGCACTCATTAACCACATTGTTTTTTAGATGATAGTAAAAGATGGTGGCGGAAGTGGTAGTGGCCGACGAACCTGGTGGTGGTGGTGATGGCGGAAATAAAGGTGATGGTGGTGGGGCAGTTGTGGCGGTGAAGGTGGTGTTAGTAGTGTGCGAAGGTAATGTTAGTAGTGGGCAGAGGTGATGTAAAAAGATACATCAAATTAGTGTTAGAGTTTAGAAGATGTCTTCCATAATCAGAAATTATTTTTTTATGTCTTCTAGAAAAAGAGGTCAAACATAATTTTTTTCTGTCTAAAGTCTTTTAAAAATCAAGCAGTTTTTTGATTTAATGTCTGCCCGCCTGCAAACATAAGAGGTCACATACACCTTTTTTCGAAAAAACGTCTTTTCTCTTGTATCCAAACTCAAGATCGCAATTGTATCAAAATTTCATCATCTTCAAATCACAACACTAGTAATACTGAGAGGTGTAGTCTCTCACCTCATCTTAGTTTTTTCCTATCACCTCATTGACATGTCACTCCCCTTCCTCTTCTCACTTCACATTTCACCTAGAAAATGGTCACCCAGGGAATTTGGCCTAGCGATATCAAGGTGTGTCCCTCCCCAAGTGGTTGTGCGTTCAAGTCCCATTGTGGACAAAAGGTGTAGATTTAAGAATATGTTAGATAGTGTGAGTATTGTTGTTTAAAAAAACCCTAGAAAATGGCCACCTCTCTCCATCACCCATTAAATATGGACATATGTACAATACAAATGGAAAAAAATCAAAAGTAGAAAATTGGGGTGAGGAGAGTGCGGTGGAAGTACACTGTGGTGAGTGATTTTTACGGTGAATAAATAAGGGGCAGTGTTGATCGCAAATTGCCACACTCTAGGTAGGCTCACATGGTGGCACCGCAAACCACATCCCCTATGTCTAATCCTACATGTGATAAAAACGTACGTTGTGGTTGAGGATTTAAAGTGAATACTAAGACATTATGGACCAATTAAAAGCCTATATGAGGTTTGTGAGTTGCCTTAACTCCATGATAAGTACGTTTTGTAGATGAATGTGATTTTATTATTAATTGTTTGATGTTATTTGTTTGTATTTGTAGTTGGAAAGTGGTTATAGTGATTGGGTTGGCCCTGGATTACCTTGTAAATGGTATACAATTCATATGATCTATATATATATATATATATATATATATATATATATATATATATATATATATATATATATATATATATATATATATATATATATATATATATATATATATATATATATATATATATATATATATATATATATATATATATATATATATATATATATATCTTACAATATACATAGAACATGTTCAACATGTGGCTTTTCAGAGCTTAAAAAACTCTTGATCTAAAAACTACTTCAAGTAGCTTTTAAAACAATTTAACTTTTAGTTTTGATATAATTTTACACGTTTAAAAGTTAACAACTATCTTTATAGAATACTATGCACAAATAAAAGTTATAGTTTCCAACTTTCAATTATCAATTACTTGCTTCTGTTGGGTAAGTAAGGGACTCGACAAGTCGAGATCGATAACTTCAAATCTTCAAGATCAAGAATAACCAAACTAGCTCTTCAAGGATAAGCACTAGACTAACGAAATCATTACCGTAAAAAGTACAAGAAGAACAAATAAGAAAATATCATCACAGAGAAATTTAAGTGGTTCACTCGATCGCAAGATCAAGCTACGTCCACTAGAAACTAGAGAGAATTTTATTATGAATGTGACAACGCTATCGTCACACGCGTCAAAAACAATTTATAACCCACTTTAACTATGTAGATAGGGCAAGCGGGGTCGAGTCCAAGGATTTAGTGGTTAACTTTTAATGAGTTGTAAAGTAAATTTTACGGTGATGGTAAAAATATTGAGATTGTAACTTGAGATTAAAGAAAGAATTACTTCCGGTTTAGTTATCAACAATTAGTTTCACATGTTTTATTACGATGATTCCGATATAATTACTTTGACATAATTACAGTTTACTGACAATTACTATTACTCAGGTAAATACATAACATGTTGAATCAATTATTTGTCTTTGTCTAACAATTAAATAGATTAGGCACAAACAATGGTATAGCAATATTATGTTTTATCTAGGCGATAGTAACGTTACAACTTATTAGCATATTAATTTGGCACAAAGTATATTAACTGATTATCCGTCTTAGCTCGTTATTTAGGTGAGATCGGCACGAATAATATGTTGGTAATACTATGTCTTGAGAAGATGATAATAAGTAGAAGTAAACACAAATGATTCACTAGTTGTATTCAAAGAGATAAGAGTTTAAGAATTACAATAGTAAAACACTTGTCGGAATCAAAGTAAAAACATGCTATACTAAGAGTTGGATAACATTACCGGAAGTAATCTGAAGAGATTAGCCTTCCATTCGTGTGATGATCGTAAAGATGGTCTTGGTGTTCCTTGACATGTGCCTTGATGAGGTTATCTTCCAAATTATCTTGAATTACAACAAGAATTACCACCGAGAGGGATGATATCTTGATTCTAAACAACTAGCTAAGAGATGTTTCAAGCTATTCTAACTGATAGAGAGTGTTTGAGTATCCTTATTACAAATAGAGTGAATTGGTGTCTTAAATCCGTGCATAATAGG
This sequence comes from Cichorium intybus, assembly GCA_023525715.1. NCBI lineage: Eukaryota > Viridiplantae > Streptophyta > Magnoliopsida > Asterales > Asteraceae > Cichorium > Cichorium intybus. Next base: position 113,056,166 of record CM042009.1, read on the forward strand.
TCTCTATTTATACTAACTGAGCACAGTGCTCGCGTCGCGACCAAGGGTGCCGTCGCGGCGCGAGGGAGTGGAGCTGGTGCTACTTTTGTCGGCCACTTGTCTGGCTAGTGCGTTTGTTGGTAGTCTCGCGACTGAGAAGTAGGTGTGGTCGCGTCCACAGGTCTTCGCGTCCAAGGTCTTCGCGTCGCGACCTGTGTATCCGTCGCGGCGCGAGTGCTGTAACATTTTGTGTCTTCTGCCTTGTTTTTCTTCAAGTCGCGACACAGGGTCTTCTCGTCGCGAGTGCTGTATATTTTACGTATTTTTGGTATTTTTGGTCTTTAGTTTGAGCGTCACTTCCTCTGGTTTGATTGTTTCGTTACCGTTCTTGGGTCTTGTTCCTGAAAATAAGCCATAAATGTTAGCTCACAAATCTCTCTTGTTTTCCTCACACCAGCAGCTCCGGAGAACTCTGTTCAAGTTAAACATGAATCGTAATTCATGTTTAGCCACCTGTTAATATAAGCCTGTTTTTGATGTTGAGCTTATCAGGATTTCCTATGGTGAAAACCATAGTTCTGGCAGATTTGCATCTGCAACACAGCAGTGGGCTGTGATGTGCAGTGTATGAAGAATGAGATATTCTCTCGTTTTAGCTTGCAATTGTTGTGAGGATGTCTGGGGACTGTAGACAAATTAATCATAATTCTATTGAGAGAATTAATGATATCTTAATAGGATTTCCCCGTGATTTGTGAGATGTTTTCTGTGTGAAAACAAATGGCTGGCATGGGTTAGTATTGACCCGACAGTAGATCTATTATCACCGCCAGACTGTTGGGAGTCTGTGGTGTGCATCAGGAGCTGCCGTTGGAATGTGAGCTTTTGCCTATTTGTTTATGAAAACATGCATTCTTATAAAATGTGATTGTTTGGTTTTAACAGATGAGGTAGGTTAGACGGGTCTGTCTGAACCATATCTGTTATGAAGAAGCATTTTGCATGTTTTAAGGCGGTTTTTAGGTTCTTTTATTTTGCACAAAAAGATAGTTTTTGTGTGCCTCTGAGCGTATTAATGCGATAAAACAGTCTATAAATGATAGTGTTTTATTGTAAAAATAAAACACTATCAAAATACTACACACTTGAGGTTTGCTTGTCCTCAAGCAAAATTGAGTTTTTCGCAAAAATAAATTTTTTTTTTTTTTTTTTTTTTTTTTTTTTTTTTTTTTTTTTTTTAAATATATAACGGTCGATCTTTTGATACATTGGTCGCTGAACTGACTGCCAGCATGTTAGATCGCTTTCTGTAATATAATCATCAAACAAACAAACGTCATTCTGAACAATTACAGAATAAACAAAATAAATTCACACCACACAATAATTAAATTCAAACCAAACAATAATTAAAACACACAACTGTATTTAAAAGTTCACACTTAAATTGGAAATAAAAAGATAAATACTCACTCATCATCCTCGTCATCATAATGGGTCCCTGATGGTCCCGCCCCGTCTCCTGTAGGATGGCTACCTGTGTACCAGTCAGGTACCGGTGGAACGGTACTCGGGTATGGATACTGTGGCTGGAATCCCTGCTGGTGGAAGAAGTCGGTCATGGAATTCGCCATCCACTGCTGCTGTACCTGGTGAGCTAGATGCCACTCCTGCTGGGTCTGATGCCAGTCCTGCATCTGTCGGTACTGGGTCTGACTCTCTAGACGCCATGACTGCATCTGCTGGTAGATAGTCCCGAGATTAATCTCGGGCTCCGGGTCTTGTGGCGGGACAGGAGACCTCTGGCGCTGTCGCTGGCGGCGTCTGGGAGGTGGAGGTGGTATATGTGATTCATCGGGAACATCCTCTACCAATACTTCGTCCAAATTCATTGTTCTAAATAAGCGTCTTGCAATTCGATTGTTTCTAAAAGATCTTTCGGGTTCCGGATTGAATAAGAGCGGTGAATTATTGCTACTATGTCTTGTATGCATAAACAAGTGAGTTTGCACAAGAAAGAAAATAATAACAAAAAGAAAACAATTAACTTTAAGCAACTCTTTAGAAATTAAGCGCACATAATCCCCGGCAACGGCGCCATTTTGACAACGCTATCGTCACACGCGTCAAAAACAATTTATAACCCACTTTAACTATGTAGATAGGGCAAGCGGGGTCGAGTCCAAGGATTTAGTGGTTAACTTTTAATGAGTTGTAAAGTAAATTTTACGGTGATGGTAAAAATATTGAGATTGTAACTTGAGATTAAAGAAAGAATTACTTCCGGTTTAGTTATCAACAATTAGTTTCACATGTTTTATTACGATGATTCCGATATAATTACTTTGACATAATTACAGTTTACTGACAATTACTATTACTCAGGTAAATACATAACATGTTGAATCAATTATTTGTCTTTGTCTAACAATTAAATAGATTAGGCACAAACAATGGTATAGCAATATTATGTTTTATCTAGGCGATAGTAACGTTACAACTTATTAGCATATTAATTTGGCACAAAGTATATTAACTGATTATCCGTCTTAGCTCGTTATTTAGGTGAGATCGGCACGAATAATATGTTGGTAATACTATGTCTTGAGAAGATGATAATAAGTAGAAGTAAACACAAATGATTCACTAGTTGTATTCAAAGAGATAAGAGTTTAAGAATTACAATAGTAAAACACTTGTCGGAATCAAAGTAAAAACATGCTATACTAAGAGTTGGATAACATTACCGGAAGTAATCTGAAGAGATTAGCCTTCCATTCGTGTGATGATCGTAAAGATGGTCTTGGTGTTCCTTGACATGTGCCTTGATGAGGTTATCTTCCAAATTATCTTGAATTACAACAAGAATTACCACCGAGAGGGATGATATCTTGATTCTAAACAACTAGCTAAGAGATGTTTCAAGCTATTCTAACTGATAGAGAGTGTTTGAGTATCCTTATTACAAATAGAGTGAATTGGTGTCTTAAATCCGTGCATAATAGGTCTCTATTTATACTAACTGAGCACAGTGCTCGCGTCGCGACCAAGGGTGCCGTCGCGGCGCGAGGGAGTGGAGCTGGTGCTACTTTTGTCGGCCACTTGTCTGGCTAGTGCGTTTGTTGGTAGTCTCGCGACTGAGAAGTAGGTGTGGTCGCGTCCACAGGTCTTCGCGTCCAAGGTCTTCGCGTCGCGACCTGTGTATCCGTCGCGGCGCGAGTGCTGTAACATTTTGTGTCTTCTGCCTTGTTTTTCTTCAAGTCGCGACACAGGGTCTTCTCGTCGCGAGTGCTGTATATTTTACGTATTTTTGGTATTTTTGGTCTTTAGTTTGAGCGTCACTTCCTCTGGTTTGATTGTTTCGTTACCGTTCTTGGGTCTTGTTCCTGAAAATAAGCCATAAATGTTAGCTCACAAATCTCTCTTGTTTTCCTCACACCAGCAGCTCCGGAGAACTCTGTTCAAGTTAAACATGAATCGTAATTCATGTTTAGCCACCTGTTAATATAAGCCTGTTTTTGATGTTGAGCTTATCAGGATTTCCTATGGTGAAAACCATAGTTCTGGCAGATTTGCATCTGCAACACAGCAGTGGGCTGTGATGTGCAGTGTATGAAGAATGAGATATTCTCTCGTTTTAGCTTGCAATTGTTGTGAGGATGTCTGGGGACTGTAGACAAATTAATCATAATTCTATTGAGAGAATTAATGATATCTTAATAGGATTTCCCCGTGATTTGTGAGATGTTTTCTGTGTGAAAACAAATGGCTGGCATGGGTTAGTATTGACCCGACAGTAGATCTATTATCACCGCCAGACTGTTGGGAGTCTGTGGTGTGCATCAGGAGCTGCCGTTGGAATGTGAGCTTTTGCCTATTTGTTTATGAAAACATGCATTCTTATAAAATGTGATTGTTTGGTTTTAACAGATGAGGTAGGTTAGACGGGTCTGTCTGAACCATATCTGTTATGAAGAAGCATTTTGCATGTTTTAAGGCGGTTTTTAGGTTCTTTTATTTTGCACAAAAAGATAGTTTTTGTGTGCCTCTGAGCGTATTAATGCGATAAAACAGTCTATAAATGATAGTGTTTTATTGTAAAAATAAAACACTATCAGAATGCTATACAAAATTTTACAAGGATAAATCTGCACTCTAAATCGCACACACTACATTCATCGTTACACTGAGATGTATATATATTCCTGGAACAAAATCTGAGAGATATGATGGGTGAATCTTCTAGTCCATGCTTTCTGCACTAGACCAACTGACTTGACATGTCATGGAACATGTTCTGGCAAAATAACTTCGGACAACAACAGTCCATGGGAACTTGTGCCAAGGGACACTTCGCTTCTTAAGTAGCTTCACCTTTTATCGATACCTCGACTTTCTCCATCTGATCTAGGCAAAGATCTTACTGCAAGATCCGGACCGGAGCAAAGGACGCTCCTCGGTCCGGATGACGCCTTCTGCGGACGATCTTAAAGTAGTCTGAGATAAAGGGGGAACACCCCTGACTCTTGATACCTACTTTACACCTGATTAATCTTCGTTTCACATCACATGATCATCTGACGCAGTGTTTACATTCTCGGATGAAGAACTGACCTGGAATAAGCACACCCTCCAACCGTACTGGCATTCCTCGCCTCAGCTTGGTTTCTTCGGACAACTGATCTTCTTCGGTCGAAGTGACTCCTCGATTCATATTAGACTCCACATACTCAACAATCTCCCACTTGGAGACTAATCAGAACTTGATTCTTCTTCCTACCAAGCTGTAACCAATGAGATTTCTACTTTTCTCTCTAGCTCCTCGTCTTCGCCTTACTTCTACTAAAGACCAGTTGAAGTCATGCACAACTTAAACTTATCCAATGGGACCACCTTGGTGAACATATCTGCAAGATTCTTCGCACCAAGGATTTTCTTCAAGATAAATGTACCTTTGACTATCTGCTTTCGAATGAAGTGGTACATCATCTTGATGTGTTTTGTCCTGTTGTGGAACCGGATTCTTTGCCAAGTGAATTGCACTTTGATTATCAAAATACAAAGCACAGTCCTTTTATAGTTGTCCCAATTCTGATAGGAAGTTCTTCAACCATAACAGTTCCTTGCTAGCTTCTGTTACTGCCATGTACTATACTTCACTGGTTGAAAGAGCTACACTCTTTTGCAATCTGGACATCCAGCTGACTGCAGTTCCCCCAATTATGAAAAGATAACCAGTCGTGGTTTTCCATGAATCCGCACAACCCCCAAATCCGCATCAGTAAAACCTTCGAGGACCACCTTCTGCTTTTTTGAAAACTAAGGTTGCGTCCGAGGTTCCTTTCAAGTAGCGGAGCAGCCACTTGACACCTTCCCAATGCTCTTTCCTAGAATCGACATAAACCTGTTGATGACTCCCACTGCATGCGCAATGTATGGCCTTGTGCATACCATTGCGTACATCAAACTACCAACTGCGGACGCATACAGAACCTTAGCCATTTCTTCCTTGTCTGTATCTGTCTTTGGGGATTGTTCTTGTGAAAGCTTTAATTAGCTTCTAAGTAGGGTGCTTCGGACCTTAGCACGTGCCATGCTGAACCTCTCCAAACCGTTTAGGATGAACTTATCCTGAGACAGTTTGATTTTGCCCGAAGTTTGGTTCCTGACAATGCTCATGCCCAATATTTGCTTACCAGGTCCTAGGTCCTTCATCTTGATACAACTGCTATTTTAACCTATTAATATCCTGTATGTCAACACCCACTACTGCATATCATCAACATAGAGAAGCAGGATGATGTATGAGGTCTTGAGTTGCTTCCAATAACAGCAGTGGTCGGTGTCACTCCTCTGGAACCATTTTATCCTCATGAAGTCATCAAACTTCAAGTATCATTGCCTTGGAGCTTGCTTCAATCCGTACATTCTTTTCTTTAATTGGCACACCATGTTTTCTTTCTTAGCAATCTCAAAACCTTTTGTAGGGAGTCTTTCATCCTTACGGTTTTAGGATATCTCATCCTCCATTGCTTGAAAATGGAGTACATTCTTTGCTGGTAACTTGACAAGAGACCAAGTCTTGTTCTTGTCAAATGAGCATATCTCATCCTCCATCGCTTTCTTCCACTGTACAAAATCTTTCATCCTTAAGCTTTAGGATAAGATTATGGTTACCCATTCTCAGTTAGCAGTAGGTAACTTGCCTATGCGGGGTAGCGTACCAGAGGTTTTCTCTCTCTAGTGGATCTCTTGAGATTGCTTGGAGCTACAGCTCCTGATTCCTCGTCTTCGCTTTGGTCCGAGGTGTTACCCTCTTCCTCGGACAAGCTCCCACTATCTCCGATACTCCTAGATGCTTTTTAATAGCTCCCACTACTTCCAGAGTCCCTGCTTGACTCTTCTCTGGAAGGCTTCGGATGATCATCTTCGGATGACCCTTCAAATGCTACTTTCTCTTTCTCTTCGAATGGTTGGCTTTGGTCCGCTGTACCTGAGAGAATGTCTTTATATATGTCATTCTCGTTGAATATCACGTCCCCGATTCTGATAACTCTTCTACTCTGGCTATCCTAACATCAGTAACCTATGCTATCCACGTCATACCTAATAAAGAAGCACTTCTTCGACTTGGCCTCTAACCTATCTCTCTAAATATCCGTTGTCTTGACATATGAGACACATCAGAAGACCCTTAAGTGTTTGAGGGAAATCTTATGACCTTGCCATTCTTTCTCAGGAACCTTGAAACCCAGGGGGACTAAGGGCCTCGGTTGATTAAGTTCCTATTTGTTTACCTCTTAATTGGGTTATTAAGAGGTAAGCTCTGAATCAGACAGATTCATAGCATTTGTTTAACTCTTAATTTTTACCAGTTAATTTAAAATAACCCTCTTATTGGCTCAGACTTTAGGGCGCATCTGAATAAAAAAATAATGCTTCTTCCTAAATTACCCTATCTTTCTTCCGCCTACAACATATCAAATGGAAGAAGCCGCCTTTCACATCTTCTCCTCTCTACCGTCCCTTCTCGCCGTCGCCGTCCCTTCTCGCTGTCATCTTCCTCTCTCGTCGCTTCTCTTCTAGCCGGCGACGCCGCTGCCGCCGCCGCCGCTGTCCAACGCCACCTACTGTCAGACGACTGCTAGAAGCCGGGGTTGCTTTCACGAAAACTCGTTTTTTTCTGCTACTGGTATGAATATTTTTCTGTCAAACTTGTTTTTTTTCTACGAGTGGTATGAATATTTTCCTGCCAAAATCTGATGTTACAATCCAAAATATTGATGTTACAATCTGATGTTACAAAAGGCAACTAAAGTTTGATGTTACAAACTGAAATCTGAACTCGTTTTTGCTGAAATGTTGAAATGTGAAACAATTTTGCTGATTTGCTGAAATATTGAAACAATTTTGATGTAAATTAGCTGAAATATTGAAACAATTTTGATATTAATTTGTTGAAATATTGAAACAATTTTGATGTCAGTTTTTATTCCGGTAATTAACATCCAATTTGTAGCTATCTTTAAGCAAAACTCTTATTGGTTTATTTAAACTCAAAACATCCTTTTGATTATTAATTTTCAGAACAAATGTGAATTCAAGAGGAATCGTGAGATATGGGTTTAAACATTCTTAACCTTGGTCGAGTAGTCTTTTAGGTTTAGTTCAATTCTTTAAGAATTATTTTCCTTTGTTGTCCCCCAGGAGATACGATAATCTTTCTAAAAAAGAATTGTGGTTTAGAAATTATTTAACTTTTCTTAAATTTGGGTGTATGTAATGAATTTTTAAAATTTTTGGATGTTTTATTGTATTTGTTATGAATTTTAAAGAGAAGGGCAAAATGGTCATTTTTTTCATTCAACACAGCAATTAAGAGGTTCCAACCAAACAACATTTTAACATTTAAGCTCTTAACAATACAAACCCTCCTAAAATCTCAGACCTCTTAAAAATTCAGATCTTAAAAATTAAGAGGCTGCCAAACAGGGCCTAAGTAGGCTGCAATATTCACCGCATCTACCCAGAAAATTTTGGGCATTCCAGCATGCAACCTCTTGCTCTTCGCACTCTCATTTAGAGTTCTGTTCATCCATTCTGCTATGCCATTCCGCTGAGGGGTTTCTTGGACCGTCTTCAACATCCAGATCCCGTGCTCAGCACAATAATCAATAAATTCTTTGGTGTTGTATTCTCCCCCATTGTCAGACTTAAGGTATTTGATTTTGAGACCCGTCTTGGTCTTGGCAGTAGCTTTCCACATTTTAAAGGTGGCAAAGAGTTCCGATTTATTCTTCAGGAAGTAAACCCATACCTTCCTGGTTGAGTCATCAAGGAAACTAACATAGTAACGAGATCCTCCGACCGAAGATACAAAGGTTGGTCTGTAGAGGTCAGAATGAAAAAGCTCGAGTTTCGTAGCCTTCGGAGCTTGGCCCACCTTAGAGAAGGTGACCTTCTTCTGTTTACCAAGTACGCAGGGCTCACATTCGGCAGTAGCCTTAACATTTGGAATCTTTCCTTTCATAGCCAACATCTTCATCCCTTTTCCGTTCATGTCACCAAGTATTTGGTGCCACAGAGTATAGGTCTTCTAATCTCTTTTGTGGTATTAATCTCGTCCGAGGAATCCTCCACCATATACAAGGATCATTGCTTTTGACCACGAGCAACGACCATGTTTCCCTTCTGTTAAAACACAAGAGTCGGATCGAGATTCAAATAATGCGGAATAATGTAAATAAACAAGATCAAGAATAGACAATATGAAGAACTGATGTCTAATGATTAATATACAACTCAAGAACAATTCGATGTGAACTATTCTATATGAGTGCCGTAGAAAAGATTACAAAAGTTAACCCTAATAAGGGAACGTGCATGCTATTTATACAAAAAGAAACTAAGTATGGAAGGACATACCCATTCCATAACCGATAGCTAATCTAATGGCATAAAATCTGGCGATAAATCCGATTAGCATCTTTGACTCAATCTTTATTTATGACTCAACAATCTCCCCCTTTGAGTCAAAAATGCGAGTCGTCTTTATTCTTCAGGTTTAACTTCATTTGCTTGTCTATCAAACACCCTCGGAATCATGGCTAAGATCCTCTTTCGGAATTCTATGTACCATCTCAACATGTCGTTGATGCATGTTTTATCTTCAGCAGTGTTGGATTGGAGTTTGTTGGTGATGTGAAGAATGTGTTCCAACACTGGAGTTCTGTAAAGATGTTTGTCCGAAAGATAGAATATCCTTTTAATATTCTCAAGCCCTTCCTTTGAGTTGTATGCCACACTCCAATTTGAGTTGACAATTTTACCGATTTTGCGCTTACTAAGATTTTTGGGAGGAGGGCGTCTTACAGTAAGAGGAATCTTGTCAAGAACACCAGCAACTTCAACATCCAACTTCGCAACTTCAAGAATATAGTATCCAAGCATTCTTTTAAGATGATCAGAAAGGGGATGATACTTTTGTTCTCTCGACAAGATGTTGAACAAAGATATCCAGTCGAATGGATTCATGAATGGTAGATCAGCAAGAGAAAATTCCATCTTCTCTTTATCATCGCCTCTGAATGCCAAAAATCTTTCATTTTTGAATGGAACATTAACCTCAGGAAGACGGGGAGTCAGTTGTATAATCTTCTTCAAACTCCAGGTTAAATGTTGAGCAAGCGCATTTTTCAAATAAAAGGTGAACAACAAGTCATTCACTTCCGAATTGGAAAGACGAGTGTCTCTGAGTTCCTCAAACCCTCGGAACAAAAGTGCTTTCGCCGTCATCGGAAAGTCAAGCTGAGAGTTTACGTCATTGCTTGTGTTATACGAGGTAACTCGTTGAAGCCAGTTCTCCACAGGCTCAGTAATTGCTTCCAAAGTCATCCTTTTATAGTGCCAGGGAGGAAATAATGACATCTGAGTTTTCAAGAGTAATTCAGCCTCTCTTTTGGCGGCTTCCTCAGCATCAAGTTTGCGAGTGAGGTTGAGAATTTCATCAATTTCCTTGTCCCTAGTTGATTTGGCAGCATCCCGATCAGAGACTTGTTCTTCCAATATCTCCTTGCCTTTGCCTTTTGATGGATCTGTAGAGGAGGGACCAGCATCGCCTTCAGCATTCATCCTTTTGAACCAATCGGAATCGGGGTTCTGAGTAGCATGTGTAGCCCCTTTTTCTTTGTCTTTTCCGATAGTAGAAAAGGAGGTTTTGATCGGGTTGTCTTTCTTCGGGGTGTCCTGATTGAACGTACTTTCATTATTGGTCTCGTCTCCCCCTTGTTTTGGAGAGGCAACACCTTCCGAAACACCCTTTAATGCGGCTAAAAGATTGAAGACCGGATGAAGCTTAAGAGTTAGATGTTTGCGCACCTGAGGAGTGAGAATTGGATCAGTGTCTTCAACGATCCGATGAAGGAAAGAGTCAATTTCAGATACACTGTTCCGAACAGCTTTGTTTTGAGAGACAGCCGAGGTGAGAATGGTAGACTTGTGTCGGAGATCCGACTTGAGAACCTGGATTTTGGATTCTTTGGCTGCTAAAGTATCCATCAAGGAATTTTCGATGGCCAAATCCTTTTGCAGTTGTTCAAACTTTGTATCCATAGAGGATACCCATTCGGAATAATCTGCCTTCATTTCCGAACGTAATGTGGAAAGCTCCTCTCTTTCTTTCTTCAGAATGCTCCCAAAATTGGAGATGACTTGTTGCATCTTTTCATTGTTCCTGACATGAGAGTCTCGGAAGTCCTGAGTAAATTTGAGAACATATTTTTCCAGCCTGCCAATAGAGGTGGTAGAATTTTGCATTTGGGTTTCGGAGTTCCGTATTAGGGAGGAGAATTCACGTATTAGTTTGACATTTTCGGTGATTAAAGTGTCTACCGAGTCTTTGTGAGCATTCAACTGGGATTGCCAGTCAGAGTTTGAGGGATTCGCCTGGGAGTGAAGAAGTGAATCTAGTTTCTCGGAGATTTCCTTTAGCTGATCTGACGCCATCGAAACAAAAGAACAGGGGTTCTTGAGTTTAACAGTGGATGGAGATTCAAGAAAGTCAGAAAGATCATCCTGGTCATCATTAACCAGAATATCTTCCTCTTCATCATCATCTGAAGGAGGGTTGACATGAGGCGAATTTGGAATGCTAGTTTGTTTGGGTGATATGGATGGAGACTTTTGAGTGATTGGGGAACGGAGGGGTGAGCGTTCAGGAGTTGATTGTGGGCTAGAATGAGGAGTGGTTTTTGGTGTGGGGTCATGAGGCGGCGATAGTGGAGGAGGAGAAGGCTTGGTAGGGGGTACATCTTCAACATTTTCTGTAATCGGAACGTCGTGTGGGGAATTCGAAATATGTGGAGTATCAGAGAGTTTGTTTTCGGAATCAAAAGACTGGACAAGTTTCCGAAGGCTCTTTGGACGTTTGGGCTGTTTTTCGGTGTCAGACGCTGCAGCTTTACCTTTTCGTTTAACCGTTTTCTTTGGATTTTCAAGTCTGTCAAAAGCGTCTTGATGTGCTTGGTCAACATTACGAACTCCCGATGGAGATAGCAGTCTGTATTCAGTAATGCATTGAACGTCCTTCGGAACTCGGTCCAACATCGTGATCGGAATTGATCCAATGAAATCGAAATCCTCCGATTTAGTGGTTGCAAACTGAGCGGTTGACAACGTCGGAATAACCGCTAACACAGAATCGGTCATGACATGGAGATGATGTTGCTTAATAGCCCGTTTCACCACAATGGACCAAAATCGAGCACAAGAGATTTCAGAGTGACGATTCTTGTAGTTTACGCTCTCGACAAATTGGCTCCATAGAATAGACCCGTAATCAAGGTTGATATCATGATAGAGGCCATAAAAGATAGAGTAAAAGAGCTTACTTGCACTGTCTGTGCCTGTCGTGCGTTCAGAGAAGCTTTTGAACAAGATTGTGAAATGAAAGTTCCACAGAGGCGGTAGACCCTTCTTTGTGAACTTGGAGAGTTGCGTTATATAACCCTTGTAGCCTAGTTGGTAGAAAAACCGTGGAAGAGTAGAAGGCAGAAGGGAATCAGGATCGACAATATCAGTTTGATCAGTAAACCCTAGCAATTTTCCAAAACGGGACTAGGAAATGCGCGTCTTGATGGATCCCACCTCAAAAGTAACAACATCATCAGCCTTGTTGTAGAATGCAGACGAGTACGCAGAGGAGAGATACACGATTGGAATCTCCTCTGAAGCAGTTAGGGCTTTGCAGATCCGGGAATATTTAAGACATTCGATCATCGGCTGAAGAGCTTCATTATACTTGGTAGAGTTAAGATCGATGATCATGTTCTGATTCTGTTTGATCTTCAGCATAAGAGAGGAGGATGTATTTTCATTTGCAGAAGATGAACCAGCCATTTAAGAGTTCTTGAGAGTTCGCGAGAAAAAGAGGGCTTTGAAGATGGAGAGTTCTTGCGTGAGAGAAGAAGAGAAGAAAAAAGAGAGTAACCCAAAAAACCTTTTAAATATCATTTGGAGATTATTTGGAAAGAGGAAATCCCGCTTCAGTCGATTCCGTTACCCAAGAATCACGCTGTATCATCATGAGTGGCCCCCAAAAGTCGCATTGCAGGCGGGTGAAAAGCGAGAAAGTAGCTGCTGTGGAGATGACGCTGTAACGGTCACGTCTGGATTACCTCATCCAAAATTTCAAAATTTTGATGGATAAAGGAAAATGCCAGGTCATCAATTTTGAATCCTTATCATAAAATCAACCAGAGTTAGAAAAATCAAATAATGATTTTCGTGCAAGAGTGTGCCAAAGATAAAGAAGAAAATCAAAATTTATTTGGTAATGTGTGATGTCGGAAAGACATAAAACTGATTGATCCCGGGCAATGATCTCTGCCTTCGGAATCAAGAGAGATTCGGAAGTGATTGTGTGGTATCCCGTTGAATTACGATCAATTGATTGATAAGAATCATTGAAAGGTTTCTTTTAAGATTTTGGCTCTATGAGGAGGGTTTAACTTTCTTTCGAATTCCGAAAACTTGAGAAATTTCCGAAATCGGAAGAAAGGACTTGTTTGACCGGAGTAGTCATGAAAACAAGTGAGGGTAAGGAGAATATTGTTTGACTTGGGAAATATTTTGGAATCTCAAAAAAAATAAAAACTGGATCTCTTTGGATAGAAATTACTTTGGTGGAGTAGATTTCATAAAGATCACGCAAAAATAAAAGATTGAGATTTCCTTTGAAGTTTTCGTCAATTCCTTAGCATGTTTGGATATTTGGGTTTCATTCGAAATTGTGGTAGAAACAATTCCGAAATCATGAACACAGAGTTTGTATAACCATCAGTTTTCAGTGGTAATGCTGAAAACCTTCATAAGGGTTACAGTTATATGGAAATGAATTAAGTGTGGAGAATTGATAGATGGGTCGAGAGAGGATGATTGAGTCTCACAGCGTCTCATGGTGAAAATGAGTTGCGATCTTTGACTAGACTTTTCGAAATCATATATTGAAATTGGTTTTTATTTCAATAATCATAGATATTCATTAGACAGATAGACAGGTGGAGAGAGAGAAAAATACTGCGAAATACCTCTGAGAGAGAAAGTCATTATGAGAACTCATTAAATGCTCAGGAGAAAAGAGTGGTTAAACGTCTAATCAGCTGCTAATCAGCCGTCTCTGCTTTGATGACGCGTAATAATTGCAACAGATTTGCATCATTACTCCCAAAAAGTAATTTAATATCCACTATTGGGAAGCCTAATCGGTGTCCTGTTTGCCTATAAAAGGAAAATATTGTTAGCAGAAACAGCACATACTCACTAGAGATTACCTTCATACTGTTCATCAGATGGCTCAGCATCCTTACAACCGTGGTGACAAGGTTGAAGTAAAAATGCGTGAAGGTGAATACGCAGGTGGCACATATGGTGGGGTCGTCATGGCGGTTTGGAACCATTGGTATGAGGTGAAGATGACGACGCTCATGGATACTGATGGTGGTGGTCCCCTTACAATCCAGACCAGTTATCCCTACTTGCAGCCTGTCCCACCAAAAATCTTGGTGGAGTATAAACAGTTCGACCTCGTAGAGGTCTGGCACAAGCGGGGGTGGTGGCCAGCGGTGATCATCCGGACAACTCCTCACAACCAGTTCCTGGTGGGACTGGCGGATGAGAGTCGTCTTTTTGTGAATGAGAGTGAGGTGCGACTCCATCAGTCCTTCCACCTAGGTGATCCTCCGATGTGGCACTATTATAAGCTGTAGTTTGAAGTAGTTTTTGTTTTTCCTTTTGGTGTAATGAACTACGTTTCTTCAGCTTGAATAAATGGTGTCTTTCTTTTTGTTTATGGATTTCTGTTTGAATTCTGTATCTGCATCCTCAAGGATATTGGACAGCAAGAGGAACAAAACAAAGAAAAATAAAATAAAACACACAACATATGAAAATAAAACAAATTTTTAAAGAACTAGAAAATATTTTTGATATTTTGATATGTATAAAGAAAGTAAAGCACACAAAAAAAAAATAAATAGATAAATTTGAAGGAAAGTATTTTTAATGTTTTGTAAAAAAAATAAATAGCAAAAAAAAAATTCAAATAGATAAAAAAAATAAAATTAAAAAAAATTAAAACAAGGTTTCAAAAAGGATACATGCATTCCGAATCATTCTTGTCTAATTTCCGATTCCGAGGTATTCCGAATATCGGAATCAATCGGAAAAATTAGTTGGATTTCGGAACAGATTCAGCTTCCATCATTCCGAGGCCATGAAGAATTCTGTTAAATGCTAGCTCTGGAAGTGCCTTGGTGAATATGTCTGCCAGTTGATCATTTGAGCGAACAAAATGAATCTCGATGTTACCGTCTTCAACATGATCTTTGATAAAATGATATCTGAGTGCAATATGTTTAGTCTTTGAATGTTGCACTGGATTGTGACAAATCCGAATTGCACTTTCGGAATCACAGTAAAGAGGAATACGTTTCATACTGACTCCATAGTCTCTCAGTTGGTTTTGAATCCAGATTATCTGAGAGGTGCATGAAGCAGCAGCAATGTATTCAGCTTCAGCTGTTGAGAGTGACACACAAGTCTGTTTCCTTGATTGCCAGCTTACGAGTTTTCCATCGAGAAGTTGACATCCTCCTGAAGTGCTTTTGCGATCCAATCCACAACCACCAAGATCAGCATCAGAAAATGCTTGAACGAAGAAGCCAGATCCTGACGGATACCACAGTCCAAGAGAGGTTGTTCTTTTGAGATATCAGAATATGTTTTTCACAGCATTGTGATGTGGCTCTCTAGGATTAGCCTGAAATCTAGCACAATAACAAACAACAAACATAATGTCAGGTCTACTTGAAGTAAGGTAGAGAAGTGAACCTATCATTTGACGGTAAAGAGTGATATCTGCTGCAGGTTTGTCTAGGGAAGGTGTGAGTTTGGTTCCGAAAGCCATCGGAACTTTGACTTTAGAATCTCCCTTCATTCCGAATTTCTCCAAGAGAGACTTAGTATAAGCTTCCTGATTGATGAAGATCCCTTCTGAGCTTTGTCTGATGTTGAGACCTAGAAAGAAATTGATTTTACCCATCGAGCTCATTTCAAATTTTGTCTCCATCAGTTTTCGGAATTCAGCCGTTAGGATAGGATGAGTAGATCCAAAAATAATGTCATCAACATAGATTTGAACAATCATCAGGTGAGTTCCTTCCTTTTTGCGAAAGAAAGTTGGGTCGACAGAACCTTGCTTGAACTTTGATTGCTTGAGAAATCGAGTTAAAGTTTCATACCAAGCTCTTGGAGCTTGTTTTAAACCGTAAACAGCTTTATCTAACACATAACAATGATCAGGATGTTTACTGTTCACAAAGCCGGGTGGCTGTTCAACGTAGACTGTTTCTTCTAATTCTCCATTCAGAAATGCACACTTGACATTTATTTGATAGACATCAAAACCCTTGTGTGCTGCATAAGCAAGAAAAATCCGAACGGACTCCAGTCTGGCAACTGGTGCAAATGTTTCTTCATAATCAATTCCTTCTTCTTGACAGTAACCTTTGACTACCAGTCTTGCTTTGTTCCGAATGACATTTCCTTCTTTGTCTAATTTGTTTCGGAATACCCATTTCATTCCGAGAACTGAAGCTTTTTCCGGGGTCGGAACTAATCTCCACACCCTGCTGCGTTCAAATTCATTTAGTTCATCTTGCATTGCTTGGACCCAGTCAGAATGATCGAGTGCTACTTTAACTGTTTTAGGTTCAATCTTGGAGATGAACGAATGAAACATGCAAAATTCCACTTTAGAAAATAATGCGGCTTGCTTTTCTTTAGCTTGAGCTCGAGTGAGAACGCCAGCAGATGTCGCCCCGATGATTTGAGATTTTGGATGATCTCTCGTCCATTTTATCATTGGAGGATAATTTGGATCATATTCAGGATTGATTTCTGGAATAATTTCTTCTGCTTCCGATTGAACATCTGACAGTGCGTTAAGGTCATTGTTTTCGACTTCATTCTCCCCCTGGAAGTTTGCATCATTTCTTGTATCTGAGTGACCCTGTTCAACCGATGGAGTGGTGGACACGGATTCAGGGGCCATACCCTCCCCATGAATGGGTGTTGAACTCTCCCCCTGGATGGGAGCTGGGTTCTCCCCCTGGATGGGAGCTGGGTTCTCCCCCTGGATGGGAATATCAGAATTGTGAGTTGGACCATTGTTCGGAATCGGAACATCAATGGAGTTGTCGTGTGAAGTTTCGTTTTCACTGACAGTACTGTCTATAAGCTTTAACAACTCATCTCCTTGGTTATCTCTTGCGTTTGCTTCTGCTGATTTTGCGTTTTCTTGTTCATCGAACAAATTCATGAATTCCTCATATAGATCCATAAGAGGAATTGTTGATGTATTTGATTCGGGAAATATTTCTCCAGTCTTTGTAGTAAAGTACTTTGCTCTTGAATTGTATCTATCATCAAAGGTGATGCAGTATGTTTCTTCAATCTTCCGAGATCTTTTGTTCAGAACACGATAGGTCTTTGAGGTAAGAGAATATCCTAGAAAAATGCCTTCATCAGCTTTTTCATCCCATTTAACACGTTTCTCTTTGGAGTTAAAAATGAAACACTTAGATCCGAAAACATGAAAGAATTTTGTAAGACCCGTATCCTGATTATAACATATACTTAAAATAAGAGTGTTAGGAATTATATGATTTTTGGTAGTTATAAAGCTAAGAAAAACTTTAGTTACAATTTCATATGAAAATCAGCATTTTGTGTCGTTTTTAGAAAAATCATAATTAATTATAGGAAAATCGTTTGGACCTCAAACCAGTGCACAAAGTTTACAAATTAAGTCTAGTACAATTACGAAAAATAATAGTAAGCTTGAAAATGACATTATCTATGGTAAAAAATGCAATCTTTACTGATTAGTTCGGAATTGACAGATTAGATAGACTGCTTTCAAAAATTCATAATAAATCATAGAAAAATCGTATAAATACGTAAAATACATCCCTGGAAAGGTATTGAGATAAATTTCTGGAATATCAAATAAAAACGTGAATTTCATGGGTTTAAAGTCGGCTAAACCAGTCTTGAACAGACTGATTCTAGAAGGTATTAATTTCAACAAAGTTATATTATTAAAATATTTTGTCAAAAGTGTCATGCCATTTTTTATTCAAGAATTCAAGTATAAATACCCCCCAAAACATCTCATAAACAACACCAACAAATCTCAATCCAATATATAGAGGTTTCTAAGCACTAGAGTGTAAGAAGTGAGCGGAAGGAAGGTCAAAAGCCTAACGAAGAAGTTATAGATCTCGACGACTGGTCATAAGGTAACTACAAACCTTTCTATAGCTTAATTAGGTATTGTAAAATAATTTTTGTGTTAAGAAGTAGAATATGTAATAAGTATAACATATTCATTTCCAACAATAGTAAACAAAAACCTTAAAAACGTTCTTATTATAACAATTCGTAATTCTGGAAATAATACCGATTGATTTACTTACGAGGACGGTGACTAGGCCGATTACTTGGGATCTGGTTGTTGGATTTTCCGAAATGCTAAAATGCTGAAAGGATCCTGCCACCCCATCTAATCTTCTACCTGGCCGTTCTTTACTTGATAAATCATGGAGTATCATGTTGGAATTATTGAAGGGTTTTATGATGCGACTATAATATAGTTAAGGATTAAGAAATGATAGATTTCTTATTATGTTAACAGTTAAAGTTGAAAGGAAATACAAAGGCGAGAAAGATAAACGATATAGTCAACTACAATCAGGTGAGTCTTCTCACTATACTATAGGTGATATTGCATGCGTAGGAAGGAAGATAGGTTAGGCTAAGGTGGTCTTACCTGTTATAATAATTGTATGAATTATTTCTATGATAATGATTGTTTGTGGACGGAACGGGATAAGCCTGCGAGCCAATAGGCGGAACGGGAATAGCCTGCGAGTCATTAGACGGAACGGGAAAAGCCTGCGAGCGATAAGACGGAACGAGAACTGCTCGTGAGTCTTCAGGCGGAACAGGGATAGCCCGCGAGTCTCACAGACATATGAATGGTTATGATGTGTTCTATGTTGTGTGATGGATCGTATGGTATTTTGAGGAACTCACTAAGCAACGTGCTTACCCTTTCCCTATATAAACTACTGTTTCAGGTACATCAGGTACCATGGATGGCAAGGCGTGACGTGTATACACTGTGCTGCTTCATTGGAGGACTGTTTTTAATGGATGTTCCGCTATGTTGTGATTTCATTAACTTTTGTTAAACCTGGGATGTTTTCATTAAACTTATAAGTTATGGAATTTTGTCAAAATTAATTAAGTGGCTTTTCTTATATTGAAGTGTTCGTTTAAATTTTTTTTTAATTTTACCCTAAAATTTTGGGATGTTACAAATTTCACGTTCAATTTTCTTTTGTTGATGATTTCATAGGGAGTGAGATTAAATCGTTTTGTGATGTTTGATCGGTTCTGAGTGTAACATGCAGTTGCGATGGCATCGGCCCAGAAGTATAGAGGAAGTTTCGCAAAAGAGAGCATTGTGTGAGCAGCTTCGCAAAGAGAGCGATTTCGTCTTTCTACCACACCATTTTGTTGAGGAGTATAGGGGCAGAGAAGTTATGCGAGATTACTTTATTGACAAGAAAATCATCTAGAACTTTATTTTTGAATTCTGTGCCGTTATCACTTCTTATCATCCGAACTGCCTTTCGAAGAAGATTTTCTATTTGCTTGATGAAGTTAATCATGTTGATCGCTGCTTCAGATTTTTGCTTGAGAAAGAACACCCATGTGAAGCGAGAGAAGTCATCTACCACAACCAGAATGTATTTGTTGTGAGCAATACTTTCGATAGCAGACGGACCACAAAGATCAATGTGCAGATGTTCCAATGGTTCGATGATCTTTGTGTTGATGATTGTAGAATGACTCTTCCGGCTTTGTTTTCCTAGCTCAGATGCATCACACAGTCGGTCTTTGTCGTACTTGAGTAGCGGTAATCCCCGCACAAGATCACCAAGTACTAGTTTATTAATATCACGAAAGTTCATGTGAGATAAATGTCTATGCCATAACCAACTATCATCGTTCGTAGCTTTTGTGAGCAAGCAAATGGCAGGTTTTCCTTGGATGGGTCGCATGTCCAAAGGAAACATCTCTCCTTTTCTTTTTGACTTCAAAATGATCTTCTTGGATTCCTTTTCAACCAGTTCAGAGCCATCTTCATCAAATGAAACTTTAAGACCTGTTCCGACAACTAGTTGCGAGACACTGATTAAGTTGTGCTGAAGTCCTTCAACATAAGCCACTTTCCGTATCGAAATTTCACCATTTGTGATCATGCCATAGCCTTTGATGTTTCCTGTTGCATTGTTTCCATAGCTAACTTTTCCTCCATTCGTTAGCGAGCGATATTCTCGTAATTCCTCCTTCCTCCCTGTCATGTGACGTGAACAGCCGCTATCAATGTACCATTCCGGATCATACTGTTCGTCACGCAAAACCTGCACAAGTTAGTGAGATTTAGGAACCCAAACCAATGTGGGACCATGTGAGAATTTACGAGAGATAGGGAAAATGCATGATCTTTCAACCCAAAAGGATTTTCTCACAGATGGTTGATTTTTCTTATTTTCAATTCAGAACACTTTCATTTTTGTGGATTGCCATTGTTCTTTAGCAAAACGAGATTTCGTTGGAGTGAACGAGTTGGAAATTTGATAATAATGGGTTTTCTGACTGTGAGAGTGAGAAGTAGGATTTGGAAGTTTGACTGACTGAGATGAGAATTTTGGTTTAAAATTAACGGTTGGGTGAATCTTGTTGGTTTTGAGATCCTGAGAGGTTTCAGGATAGAGTTTTGCCTTCCCCTTTGAATTACTTGAACCGAGAATATGAGTGGGATTATTTGTTGGTATTGTTGAAACTGATGCTTTGGGTGTTGGTTTTGAGGTAGGCTCAAGTTTCTGAATCGGAATTGGATTGACTTTCTGGGTTGTGTTTAAGTCGTTTTTGTTTCTCCAAAACTGTTTTCTTTCTTTCAAATTCTTTTTGTACCTGGCATTCATTTGTTTCCTTTTGGCGATCAGCTCTTCAGGAGACTTATGAATACAAGATGTTGAGCAGTAGTTAGAGTCAGATTTGAAAGTACTTGTCTTAGAGTTTGAAGAATTGAATTTCAAATTCTTTGTACCCCGTGAACCATTTTGAGAGACAGAATTTTTACAGTTCAACGATCCAGAAATGTAGTTACCACGAGACTTCCACGAGGTCATTTCGAAAAGACCTTTGGTCTCATCCGAGTTGTCAATCGGTTCCGACCAAAAGAAAGAATCACAGACATCAGAATTATCGTTATCGACCAGGACTTTAAGTTCAGTTACATCTTTTGTATTTAGGCCTGGTTTAACGAAAACTTGATTTGGTACTGTCTGCATCTTTGGAAAAATAGTGGCCTGTTCGTTTAAAGTGTGTGATCCTTCATTTTCAACAATTCTCGCAAAAGCAACTGAATTTTCAGAAATGAGATTTTTCTTAGTTTCAGTAGAATTGGATACGAATTCCGAACAGTCAATTTCATCCTCAATAGATATCTCACTCATATCACTTTCATCAAAATCAGAAATATTCTCATTAATGGGAGTATTATCAGAATTTAATTTAGAGCATAGTGAGTGAATATTCTTTAAGGTCGTTGTTTTAATTTCCTCATGGTCATTTTCTGAAAAATATTCTTTAACCATATTTTTATGTTCTTTGGACTGAATATATCTTTCAATTTTATCAAGTCCGATTCGATAAGCTTCCGAAACCTCATCGGATGAAACAATGGTTTCACATCTGTGACATTCTGCATCGATTTCATCCTCTTTCAACTCAAGAAAGGGCAAAATCATTTTATGTAAACCCCTGCCTATATCACAGTCAAGATGCAATTGAGTAATATTATTGTAAAGACGCTTTGCGATTAAACAAAAAATATTTCTCTGTTTGACAAGAACTAGATTATCCCTTTTGACATAAATGATATCATCTCGTGCTCTAACTAACTCACTATCCAACGCCTCGATTCTCATTCGTCTCTCCTCATTCTTATTCGATACCCTGCTCAATTGATCATTTAGGTTAGAATTGCTTATCTGTGTTCTTTTTAAGCTATCACTCAAACTAGAGACAGTGAATCTAAGATCATCTAATTCAGTATCATAACTAGAAGAGCAAATATTTAAAGATTTAAGGATAGAGCGTACCTTGTTGACCACAGCCTCACATTCCTCTACTTCTTCAGAAACAGGTTTCGCAGCAAAACAACTTGCTGAGGTTTGGTACCCATCGGTAGAGTACCCTCTGCTGTCGGAATGATCAACCTTCACCATCAAACATTGGCCATGCGTCGGATTTCTCACCTCCTCATCTTCCGAGTCCGTTGACCAGACCTCAATGGCACCAAACTCTCTATCCTCCTTTACCACGAAGGCTGCTTTGGTAGATGAAGCATCATTCTTTTTCAGTTCCGCAATCTTCTTTGCATAATAAGCTTCATCCTTTACCTGCTCCTTCTTCTCAGCTTGCTTTCGGAGCAAATAGTCTTTCACAAAATGGTTCTTTCCTTTACAGTAATGGCAATCATAGCCTGAGTCACCAACGAGTTTCTTCTCATCATCACCTTTCTTTTTCTGGCTTTCTTCCGATGACTATTCAGAATTGAAACCTCCTTGTCGAATTCGGTTTTTGAATTTGGAGAAGTTTTTCTTAAAGAATTTCTTGGGATTTGATACCATTAATGCTTTGTCTTCTCTAGTCAGATCATCGTCTGAAAAATCTGAGTCGGAATCGATTTTCGCCGATTTCTTTCCAGCAGCAACCAGTGCGAGTGAACCAAGACCGATAGTCGCTTTGGCTTCCAAAATGACTTCCTTTTCATGGGACTTGAGGATTCCCAAAACTTTAGCCAAAGTGTAAGTTTTGAACTGTTCATGCGCTTTTATGGTTGATACGATAGCCTTCCATTCGGAACGAAGACCATCAAGAAAGGTAACCTTTTGCTCAATAACAGTCCGAGCCAGATTGTATTTTAATAATCGACTGAGAAGATGATTGTATCGATTGAATGTCTGAGTTAGAGTTTCTTCCGGACCTTGTGTAAAAGATCCGAAATCGGAAAGAAGAGTGGTCTGAATTGAGTGCTCAAGGTCAGCATCTCCGGAGTACAATTCTTTAAGTCTATCCCAGATCTCTTTAGCCGTCTCGCATGAACTAACCAGGCGAAGAGTGTCTGCTTGGAGAGCAAATCTGATAATTCTGAATGCTTTAATGTTGCACATTAGTTTATCTTTTTCATCTTGAGGAATGTCTGTTTGAGTAACAAGCAGATTGTTGTATTCTTTTAGGGTTTTGATAACCCTCCTTGTAGCCGCGTGGACATGAGTTTCTTCGGTAATAGCTTGCCAAATCGTTGCTCCATGTTCTTCAATGCCAAGAACATAATCTTCAAAATGTAACGCCCAGACCTCATACTCTTGAGTAAATAGAATTGGAGTCCTGGCAGTGGATCCAATGCTGCTTGAAAGATTGAAAGACTGAGTATGTGAGTCGTCAAAAGCCATTGAAACTTGTTTACTATTTGAATCAGAAGTGTAAGATCAAATCAAAAGAAGAATCGAACGTAAAGATCAAAGTCTGATATCCAAAATCGATCAAAACGATAAAGATAATCAAAACAGATCTGTGAATAACACAAACTCCCTCTCTGATACCAATTGTTAAAACACAAGAGTCGGATCGAGATTCAAATAATGCAGAATAATGTAAATAAACAAGATCAAGAACAGACAATATGAAGAACTGATGTCTAATGATTAATATGCAACTCAAGAACAATTCGATGTGAATTATTCTGTATGAGTGCCGTAGAAAAGATTACAAAAGTTAACCCTAATAAGGGAACGTGCATGCTATTTATTCAAAAAGAAACTAAGTATGGAAGGACAGACCCATTCCATAACCGATAGCTAATCTAATGGCATAAAATCTGGCGATAAATCCGATTAACATCTTTGACTCAATCTTTATTTATGACTCAACACCTTCGTTACTTTAAACTGATGGTTGCCAAACTCAACCTTGTGCCCTTCATCATCCAACTGCCCCACCGATATCAACATCCTCTTTAGACCCATAATGAACTTGACATGCTTCAAGTTCAAATTCGTTCCTAAGGACGTCTGGAGTGTAACATCTTCAACTCCAGTTATATTGAGGCTTTTGTTGTCCGCAAGTCTCACTCTACCGTTGTAACGCCTGAAGTTGTGCATTACATCTCTGATGTGACATGCGTGGAAGGATGCACCCGAGTCCAGTATCCAGGACTCATTGAAACACTCTACACAACAATTGAGTGCATCTTCAAAATCTTCTGCAAGATTCATTTCTTTCTTTGCTCCTGCGGACTCAAAAGCCTTCGGAAACTGATTCCGAAAATTCCCACTCTCTTTGTAGTTCCAGCAGACAACATCTTTTCTGATGTTGGACTATCCCCTTCTCCGTAACTTCGATCTTCCTTTACCACCACCACTGCCACCTCGGTTCAGTCTCCTCCCTCTCTCCTCGGTTGGTAAAGCACTTTCGGAACACTCACCTGTTTTCATCCTCTGAATATCTTCCCAAGGGATTAAATCTCGGATGCCTTCAAACATGAGTTTTGCGGTCCCGGACAAATACTAACCGCAGTTACCGTTCCGAGCCAGCTATCTGGAAGCGAAGATAGTAACAAAAAGGCTTCAACTTCATCGTCAAAACAAATGTCCACCGAAATCTTTCTGGATATGATGGAATTGAACTCGTTGACATGCTCTGCCACAAAACCTCATTCCTTCATCTTCGTGTTCACAAGTTCTATGATCAGGAAAACCTTGTTTGTATCTGAAGGTTTCTCATACATATTGGACAACGCAATGAGTAAGCCATGCGTCGTTTTCTCGTTGATGATGTTGTAAGCAACAGACTTTGACAATGACAACCTGACAACACCCAGCGCCTGCCGGTTTAACAGTTCCCACTCCTCCAATGACATACCCTCTGGCTTTTTTCTAGACAACGGGAGATGGATCTTTTTCTGGTAAATATAGTCTTCTATCTGCATTCTCCAGAACCCAAAATCATGGTCGTCAAACCTTGCGATCTTGATCTTCCCTTCTTCAGCCATAGCTTTGATACCAATTTGTTGGGTAAGTAAGGGATTCAACAATTTGAGATCGATACCTTCAAATCTCCAAGATCAAGAACAACCAAACTAACTCTTCGACGGTACACACTAGTCTAACGGAATCGTTGCAGCAAGAAATACAAGAACAACAAACAAGTAAAGATCAACATAAAGAAATTTAAGTGGTTCACTCGATCGCGAGATCAAGCCATGTCCACTGGTAACTAGAGAGAATTTTATTATAAATGCTATACACGATTTTACAAGTATAAATCTACACTCTAAATCGCACACACTATACTCATGGTTACACTGACACACACATACACACACACACATACATACATATATATATATATATATATATATATATATATATATATATATATATATATATATATATATATATATATATATATATATATATATATATATATATGTGACACCCCTCGCTAGGGATTTGTAATTTAAAACATCATTTATCATAAAAACATCATTACTACAAATATAATCTCATCATTGCGGAAAATTGATCCCAAACAACTAAAAAAATGGTTTTAAATTTGTAGCGAGGTGGTATCATAAATCCAGTACAAAACACGGTCTAAATAACCACACAAACTGTGGTCTTCTAAAAGACCTTGCTTCATCACGAGCTCTTATTTAAAACCTGAGTACACATCAAAACGGTTAGGCAATTGAAATGCCTAGTGAGTTACCCGAGGCTGTCTCATTATAAGTGGAAAGGATAACCTTACCACTCAAAACAACCTCCAAAAATATTCTCTTACACATTTATAGTTTGAAATAAAAGCATCATAAGGTTTTCTTAAATTAGAAGGTCGTGATATGCACATGCAATGCAACTATCCGAACCCATGTCCATCTCATAAGTCCATCTCACCTCAATGGCACCCACCTAAGTTCACAAGCAAATGCACAAAGCATAATACTTGATTCCCGTATGGGTTGAAACTAAGACTAGTGGCCATTACACTAGCCTCATGAGGGGTAGCAACTCCCTCATGCATTTCCCTAGTGTCGGGAACAACTACTCCTCACCCTCTTTATTTTAGAGAAGGGTCAAACTCATAATAACTCCTCACCCTCTTTTATTGAGAAGGGTCAAACTCGTCCTCAAGGTATCCCACGGTCAAACCCCATCCTATATGTAATGCAATATGCAAATAGGATGCTCAAACATCATTTTAGATTTCATAGTACTTGTTCATCAAAACATTTTGAAAAGACTCTTTTAATGCAATGCACACATAAGTTTATGCAACAATTAACACATAAGAAATAATGCATGATAATGGTAGTAAAACACAAGGTTAAAAGAGGGATGTGTATTCCCGGTAACTCACCTTCCTTAAGTTCCAAGAAGGTGTCACTCTTTTGCTTCAACTTCAGTTCTCTTCTCCTACAAGATATAATATCCAACATTACTAATAACTCTAAGGCTATTTAATCTCACTAAGTAGGGTGAAATATTAGTTAAACATGTCCTAGGGGTTTACTTGAACATTAGAACCAAGATCTCAACCCTTAAAGCTCAAAACCCAACTATTCTGGACTGTTCATGCTGACACGGGCCGTGTCTTTTGACGCGGGCCGTGTGAATTAGATCAGTAAGCTCAGACCCATCCACACGGGCCGTGTGACCTGGCACAGGTCGTGTGCGGTGCCTAGCAGCCCGATTTTTGGTCCTTTTCACTCCTTTTCTCCCAAATCAAGGTCCAGCACTTCTCTAAGTTCATAACCATCAAAAGAACATTATTCCAATCCAAAACAATACATCTTTAAACCCTATTTAACAATCCAATGTCATTTCCATTGAATTAAATCCATGCTACAATCCCAAATTTGCTTCATAAACTTAGATCAAGGAATTCCCAATTCCACTCAAGCAATTGATCAACAATTCAAAGGGTTCCTTCTTCCATTGATTAGAAATCACTAGGAACTCACTTAGACTTATCATAGAACACATTTAGGATGCAAGTTGATTTAATCACCAAAGTTTCACCCATTGATGGGTTTTCCCCAAATATTAGGGTTCATATGCATCAACAAGCATCCTCAATGGTTCTCCAAGCAATTAACAATCAAATTATTGAGGAGTAATCACTTGGATTTGTGAAATACATCCTTAGGATCATAGATTTCATCTCCCCCATCATAGAACTCGAATTTCATACAAAATCTTACCCCAAAAGTGGGTTTCTACCAAGAAGGTTTGATTCCTTACCTTAGATCTTCAAAGGATTGATGAAAACTACTTAGATCTTGCTGAGATTAAGTTCCTCCTCTTGAGCTCACTTTGAAATCGTCTCCTCCTCCCTCTCTTCCTTCAAAATCGCCAAATGAAGAGAGTTGGGGGTTTTCCCCAACTAAAACCTCAACTTTTCACTTATTGCCATCTAGTCCTTCCAGCTTTTTAATTCTTTCATATTTACACTAAAGTCCCTCCCCACCAATACAAATGTTCTAGTGTTGCAATTTAATCCTCCTTCTAGAACATCTCATATGGTAAAATTCCATTTTACCCTTATTTAGTTATTCTAGACTAGATACCTCTTAAAAATACACATTTTAATTTAATTTGCCATGAGTTAATTAATATAATTATTAAATTCATTATTTTTATTTATTAAATTATTATGGTTATGTAAATTTATTCTTATCTTTAATCCTTAAACTTTTAGCCCCAAATTCAGGATGTTACAATTACCTCCCCTTAAGAAGATTCCGTCCTCGGAATCTCAGATTCCTCGAAATGTGTGGATACCTCCTCTGCATTTCCTCTTCCGCTTCCCATGTGAGCTTTGTCCGCGAAGAATGCTTCCACCTGACAAGTACCAAGTCAACCGTCTTCAACAGTTTGAATTGCTCTCACACTTTGTCCCCCGGTTTAAGGCTGATACTCCGTGCTTAAAATATACTTAGCTCCCAACACCTCTTGCATACAATCTTGACATCATACTTTTCTAGCCAACCCCTCCCTGGAACTAAATTAAATTCTCCAATTTCTAAAAGAATAAGGTTTGCTCAAAACTCAGTCCCACTACTTCTACTTCCACTTATGGTATTTCCTTAATACAACCTTACTTGAACCACTCGCTCTATCAATTATCACTTCTTACTCAAGCTTGCGAAAATGTAAACTTAATCTCTTAGCAGTTTAGGTGACACATGGGAACGAATGACTCTCGAATCAGATAAAATAAAAGCGGGTACAGAGTTCACAAGAATATAACTGACACAACATCCTTATTTTCTCTAGCTTCTACTTCAATCATTTGGAAAGTCCTTCCTCTAGTCCGGGGTGCTTCACTCCTCCCACCACCACTAGTCTCTTTCTTCTTAACAGTACACTCATTAGCCTTATGGCCAAAACCTTCACATTCGAAACACTTTATCCCTTTGTTGCATTCATTCGCCATATGACCCTTGTCACCACATTTGAAACACACCAACTCCCCTTTTTCCTTGAATTGTCCCTCGCCACTCTTACTCGATTCTTCAAACTTTGGTTTCTTTTGATCGGTAGCACCATTTCCATGTGATTCGTGGCCTTCCTTCCTTATGTTCGCAAATTGGCGTCTTTCCTTGTCTCGTTCTTCCAAGGTTTTCTCAATCTTCCTTGCCTTCCTCATGGCAACTTCAAGAGTAGTAGCCTCAAAGTTGAGTCGATAATTCCAAGGCAAGCCTCCCACATATAGATCTACCTTTATGGCTTCATCCGATGCTAATCTTCTAGCAAAGCTCAAGAGTTTACGAAATTTGGTATTGTACTCCGTGATGGTCATATTCTCTTTCTTCAAGTCAAGGAATTTCCTTTCAAGGTCGCGGATCTCTTCTTTAGTACAAAATCTCTCCTTCATCTTCTCTAGGAACATATCCCATGTTAAGCTCTCCAACACATGAACTTCCATCATTTCCTTAGTCTCCAACCACAACTCAAGAGCCGTTTCCTTGAGAGTAGTGATTGCAAAGTTTACACGTTGGTCATCTCCACATTGGCATGCATAGAAGGCCATTTCAATCTCAATTACCCAATTGTGAAATACAACCGGATCTAACGTCCTATTGTAAGTAGGTGGCTTGCAAGTGTTGAAGTCTTTGAAGCTACACCTCTTCTTCGGTACTACCATGTCTTGAGACACATTGATGCTAGGAGGCCCATGTTTCATACTATCGTACGAGCTACTTGTCTCTTGCCCGCCCGAAGCAGTGTTATCCCCAAACAAGTTCTTCACTTCTTCTCTCAAACGTACCTCTTGATCTTCCATTAGCTCTTTCATCTTACCAACCATCTTTTCTTCCTGCTTTACCATTAAGTCAAGCATCATCTTTTCAATGCTTGCAAGGGAAATGGGTTGAGATTGAGCCGCATCACCGGCCCCACTCCCTTGAACTTCAACAGACGGAACCATGCTACGAGTGTTCACCATTCTGAGGAAGTTTAACATAAATCTTATAATATACAATTATTTAGCTAAAACAAAACTCTCACTTGTGAGAACCTTAAGTTTAAGTCTAAGTACTAATCCTAGTACCTAGTTCACTTAAACCAATGCTCTGATACCAAATTGTGACACCCCTCGCTAGGGATTTGTAATTTAAAACATCATTTATCATAAAAACATCATTACTACATATATAATCTCATCATTACGGAAAATTGGTCCCAAACAACTAAAAAAATAGTTTTAAATTTGTAGCGAGGTGGTATCATAAATCCAGTACAAAACATGGTCTAAATGGCCACTTTTCTAAAAGTCCTTGTTTCATCACGAGCTCTTATTCAAAACCTGAGTACACATCAAAACGGTTAGGCAATTGAAATGCCTAGTGAGTTACCCGAGGCTGTCTCATTATAAGTGGAAAGGATAACCTTACCACTCAAAACAACCTCCAAAAATATTCTCTTACACATTTATAGTTTGAAATAAAAGCATCATAAGGTTTTCTTAAATTAGAAGGTCGTGATATGCACATGCAATGCAACTATCCCAACCCATGTCCATCTCATAAGTCCATCTCACCTCAATGGCACCCATATAAGTTCACAAGAAAACGCACAAAGCATAATACTTGATTCCCGTATGGGTTGAAACTAAGACTAGTGGCCATTACACTAGCCTTATGAGGGGTAGCAACTCCCTCATGCATTTCCCTAGTGTCGGGAACAACTACTCCTCACCCTTTTTATTTTAGAGAAGGGTCAAACTTATAATAACTCCTCACCCTCTTTTATTGAGAAGGGTCAAACTCGTCCTCAAGGTATCCCACGGTCAAAACCCATCCTATATATAATGCAATATGCAAATAGGATGCACAAACATCATTTTAGATTTCATAGTACTTGTTCATCAAAACATTTTGAAAAGACTCTTTTAATGCAATGCACACATAAGTTTATGCAACAATTAACACATAAGAAATAATGCATGATAATGGTAGTAAAACACAAGGTTAAAAGAGGGATGTGTACTCCCGGTAACTCACCTTCCTTAAGTTCCAAGAAGGTGTCACTCTTTTGCTTCAACTTCAGTTCTCTTCTCCTAGAAGATATAATATCCAACATTACTAATAACTCTAAGGCTATTTAATCTCACTAAGTAGGGTGAAATATTAGTTAAACATGTCCTAGGGGTTTACTTGAACATTAGAACCAAGATCTCAACCCTTAAAGCTCAAAACCCAACTATTCTGGACTGTTCATGCTGACACGGGCCGTGTCTTTTGACGCGAGCCGTGTGAATTAGATCAGAAAGCTCAGACCCATCCACACGGGCCGTGTGACCTGGCACGGGTCGTATGCGGTGCCTAGCAGCCTGATTTTTGGTCCTTTTCACTCCTTTTCTCCCAAATCAAGGTCCAACACTTCTCTAAGTTCATAACCATCAAAAGAACATTATTCCAATCTAAAACAATACATCATTAAACCCTATTTAACCATCCAATGTCATCTCCATTAAATTAAATCCATGCTACAATCCCAAATTTGCTTCATAAACTTAGATCAAGGAATTCCCAATTCTACTCAAGCAATTGCTCAACAATTCAAAGGGTTCCTTCTTCCATTGATTAGAAATCACTAGGAACTCACTTAGACTTATCATAGAACACATTTAGGATGCAAGTTGATTTAATCACCAAAGTTTCACCCATTGATGGGTTTTCCCCAAATATTAGGGTTCATATGCTTCAACAAGCATCCTCAATGGTTCTCCAAGCAATTAACAATCAAATTATTGAGGAGTAATCACTTGGATTTGTGAAATACATCCTTGGGATCATAGATTTAATCTCCCCCATCATAGAACTAGAATTTCATACAAAATCTTACCCCGAAAGTGGGTTTCTACCAAGAAGGTTTGATTCCTTACCTTAAATCTTCAAAGGATTGATGAAAACTACTTAGATCTTGCTGAGATTAAGTTCCTCCTCTTGAGCTCACTTTGAAATCATCTCCTCCTCCCTCTCTTCCTTCAAAATCGCCAAATGAAGAGAGTTGGGGTTTTTCCCCAACTAAAACCTCAACTTTTCACTTATTGCCATCTAGTCCTTCCAACTTTTTAATTCTTTCATATTTACACTAAAGTCCCTCCCCACCAATACAAATGTTCTAGTGTTGCAATTTAATCCTCCTTCTAGAACATCTCATATGGTAAAATTCCATTTTACCCTTATTTAGTTATTCTAGACTAGATACCTCTTAAAATACACATTTTAATTTAATTTGCCATGAGTTAATTAATATAATTATTAAATTCATTATTTTTATTTATTAAATTATTATGGTTATGTAAATTTATTCTTATCTTTAATCCTTAAACTTTTAGCCCTAAATTCAGGATGTTACAATATATGCCTCGAACAGAAGCTGATAGATATGATGGGTAAATCTTTTAGTCCATGCTTTCTGCACTAGACCAGCTGATGTGACAAGTGATGGAACATGTTGTGGCAAACCAACTTCTGACAGCAACCAGTTCATGGGAACTTATGCCAAGGGACACTTCGCTTCTGAAGTAGCTTCTCCTTTTAGCATTACCTCAACACTCTCGATCTGATCCATGCAGAGATCCTACTGCAAGACCCGGACCGGAGCGTAGGATGCTCCTAGTTCTGGATGATGCCTTCTGCAGATGATCTTGAAGTAGGCTGGACGGAGCCAACATTGTTGGACGAAGAACTGACCCGGAAGAAGCACACCCTCCAACCGTACTGGCATTCCTCGCCCCAGTTTAGTTTATCTAGACATCTGATCTTCTTTGGTTGAAGTGACACCTCGATTTAGATTAAATTCCACATACTCAACAACTTCTAGCTACCAAATAGTTTTGTTAAACACACTCATAATTTATTAATGAAAAATTGTAATTCCTCTTACATTTTATTCATAACCATCCAGCTAATCCTCCTACCCATGTTAAATGGTGATAAGTCTCACGTTAATTTTATTAAATGTGACACTCTTCACCATTTAACATGGGTAGACGGATGTGGATTTTGCCTCTACGCGCCGTGGGTCAACCTTATCCCTTGTTTCTTCACACTTTGAATTTTGAATTCCTCCGGGTTAGACACTTGGCCGCATCGCAGTCTTCCTTTTTACGCACCGGGTGTGTCACTTCGACTTGATTTCAACTTTATCTCCAAATTTGCCAATTTTACACAAATTACCCATGTATTTACACTAAAATACGAAACAATTCCTTGATACTAAAAGTGCGTAATATTAGCATCTTAGAAAGATACTCTAACTGTCACGGGGCTCAATAACACCTAAAATGACCAACATTGGCAGGTGTTATCACCAATGCTTGATGTTTTAGGGTTTAACGAGAAAAACAAACAAAATTGGATGAATTAGCATATTATGCAGTAATATAGATTTAATTATTGATAATTGTACATGGAACCATTATTAATCAGCGATGATTGCACATGTAATTGTGTTTCGGTTCATACTCAATCACCAATGATGGAACTCGTATAATAAACATTACTCCACCTTTAATTTGTTGTAACTCTGACAATGCATTTAGGAATGAAGTTCAGAAGACTGTCCTTTTAATTATTTGTTCAGGAAAGAAAAATTGTATTGAAGTTCATGCAATGATCAATATTACAAGATTAAAATAAAACATGAGTTAATACAATGGCTGATTGAAAGAATAGCAACGTACTTTCATTTGTTTGTATATTTAGCATCCTACTTTCCAATTCTTTGTGTTGCAAGGTTGTACTTAAATTTTGTTTTATTTTTTGAAGTAACTATACTTTAAAAAATATTCCCAAATATTATTTGTGTTACAAGATTGTACTTCAATATGTTGATTTACCATGAAACATATTCAACAATGTAATTCCATGTGTTTGTTTGCTTATTCCTTAACAGTTAGAAGGCACAACGAACGTATTATGAAGAAGTATGCCTTCAGTATATTCAAAAATAATCAATTAGATCCTATTGTGATAGGCTTTGAAGATGAAATTCAATCCAAGGAACCTGAAAAGAAACCAACAAGTATATTGCCTTTACTCATAACTAGAAGTTTTCTTTTTAGCATTAAAGTTATTCATGTTTTTTATGTTTATTTTCAACAGAGGTTATTCCAAATACAATACGTGAACAAAGGACTAAGAAGTGAAATGACCCTGTTATCAACATTAATAGCCCAGTGGTTCTCGGCAGTGCTGACACAGACAAAGGTAACTGATTAAATATTATTAATCGTTGATGATTACAATGGTGATAATTGCATTTTCAGCAAAACTGATTGTATCATTTTTATTTCTATACATACTTTTTAATCATATATGATGATAGCATTTCTGATTGTATTTTGTTCGTTGATGCTTTTTGTAAAGTTGTTAATCCAAAATACAATACGTGAACAGAGGACTAAGAAGCGAAATGATCATGTTATCAACATTAATAGACTAGTGGTTCTTGGCAGTGCTAATACATACAAAGGTAATTGATTCAATAATATCAATTATTGATGATTACAAGGGCGATAACTACATTTCAACAAAACCGATTACATCATTTTTGTTTCTATATGTACTTTTCAATCATATCCGATGATTACATTTCTGATTATATTTTTGTTCGTTGACTTTTTTGTAACAAATGTTAATTCAAATACAATACGTGAATAGAGGACTAAGAAGCAAAATGATCCTGTTATCAACATTGATAGCTCAGTGGTTCTTGCAAGTGCTCATACAGACAAAGGTAAAACACTCTAACTAGTTGATATGCCATATGATAAATGAGTGTCATTAAATAATCAACATTGATTAGTACGATACCCAATTTTTTAATTAAGAATAATAACCGTATTTCATTGTGTTATTAAAATATGTTTCAGGGATAAAGATTTCTATGCTCAGTAAGCCAACTCAAGTGCATGAGACACGATTAAAGAAACACAGAAAAAGAAATGTCATTGAACAGAGTCCTATTCGGCAAAACAAAAGAAGGAAAACAAAAGATGTCGAAGGCGTCGAACTCACAAATATAGAGAAATTAAAAAAAATTTCGGTGATAGAGCTAAAAAGAATAAAAGAAAGATAAATGTCGATGTCGCAATCCCCTAGAATGTTCCAAAAGTCAACTTGAGGAACTCACCCAAAGTACTCTATACAGCATTGCAAAATCTTACACACAATCAAAAGAAATATCTTGAATCGATTGGTCTTGGGTACCTATTAAGAATGAAAGTAGATGGGTCACTTACAAGAATCAAATATTATGCTATTAAAAACTTTGATCTTGAAAGAATGGTGTTGTCTCTTGAGCATGGTGAAATTGAGATAAATAAGCGTGTGGTACACGATATGCTGGGTTTACTGATAAGAAGTGTAGAAATATCTTCAATGGATATACGTCTGGATGGAGAGAAAACAGTCAACGATTGGAAGGAACAGTTCAAATATGATAACAACATTCGTCCCAAGGCTATTCAAAAGGCGTTAAACCGGTCAAAAGACGTCGACTTACTTTTCAAAGTTAAATTGTTTGTTCTTCTTTGCAGCACCCTTGGTAAATCTATGATTATGGGTACATGTGATCTTTCGATGCTTAATAAAGTTATGGAGAAGTTGGACTTAAGCAATATTGATTGGTGTTTATATGTTATTCAATGTTTAAAAGACACTAGACCATCATTGGATACACTAGCAGTATTGCATAATTTGTCAGGCCAATTATAATTTTGACGGTATTATTTTTGTTTTGCAATTCATCTTTTTATTGTTTTAAATTAGAATTTTAATCATATATTTAGAATATTTAATATTGCTAAAACATTTTTGATGTAGTTATTATATGTTGAGAGCGTACGATGCGATATCGTTAAAGTTCTGCGTGGCCGTCCTGCAATGTTCTGCGAGGTCGTCCTGCAATGTGTTACTGGAATGTTGATGATTTGCTGGATCGTGAGAAAGTTGAATACAATACAGTGGAATTTGGGATGGATGAACTTTAATAGACTCCTGTATCTAAGACCGATAACGAACCAAACGCCAGTAGATAATCAAATTTAGTTGAGGTAAAAACTCTTATATTTCTAATGATCAAATCTGCCCTTGCAAATGCTTTCTACATTTTTTTAAACTTTAATTGATAATTGGCCTTCTTATTTTGATATTCATCATTATCATTAATGAATATAACAGTATATTTAACTTATTTTTTGGATCATTAATGAATATAATACTATTTTTGTCCTTCTTAATCGTAAAAATTTGTTTTAATCATTAATAGTATATTTAACTTCTTATTTTGATATTCATCTTTGTTTTAATCATTAATGGTATATTTGTGCTCGTTTGAATCACTGATGATCGTAACATATGTGAGTGCATTTTCTTGTTACAATCATAATTGGTTGACTAATGTACTTAGGGTGTTTTTCCTTTACAATCATATCTAATGATATTTGTCCCTTATAATCAGCAATTACTGGAGACAATATTCAGTTGAGCACTAATGATTGTAGCTAGTATTATTTGTTAATCAATACTGATGGTAATAATTAAGTTTTTAATGGATGAATGGTCTTTCAGAATGTTATTTATTGTATTGCAGACCTGTTCCAAAGCTTGATCGATTCTAAAAAGCAACTTGAAGATAATTTTTTTGAAGCAACTGAGAAGTTTCCCGAGAATGAATTTATACAAGAATGGAAAGAAAAATTCAACGCTTTGTTTAGAGTTTATGAAAATAATGATATTCCAGAAAAAGTTTCATCTATTTTTGAACAAGCATGGTGGTACGACAATAGTGATGATATTGAAAACGTCCATTGTTGTTGATACCAATCATTTAAAATCGTTTCCTAAGTCGCCCATTCCACAGTTTAGCCTTGTGTTGACTTAAGGTTTTGAGGATATCCTAAATCAGAAGATGAAAATTACAAAATCAAAAGGCATACTACAAAACAATACCCCTTCGATCGCCCTTTGTTGTTCGTGCTACTGACATACAAAAAGGGCTAAGTGCCTCTGAAAAACAAATATCAGACTGGATTTTTTCTACTATTGGTGACCGAGGGTAAAAATCATACTTTTATTAAAATTTTCATTACATTTTTAAGTAAATTGCACTATACACACACACACACGCACATCTAACATGTGTTTTTTTATCAGAGACATTGTGTTTCATACAATATGTGGTTTATCTGCGCAACGCTATCGCATGAAAGTTTTTTGTGGATTGCGAAATTTTTGGACATGTGTTGGATTGTTGGTCGTTTCTATTAAACATGGATGACGAATTCCGTTCCCCTAATTCTCCCAACGATTATTTTGCAAGACAACGTTAACGGTATATTTAATATTATCATTCTTTTAGTTAACAAGCTGTTGCATGATTATTAACCACTTATGCTATTAACCATCATTGATTAGTTATGTTTACATTGTTTTAAACAAATGTTCCTTGTAATAATTTATTTTATTTTTATTATGCAACTTTATCCCTGGTTTAATATATTTTATAATTTGTTGTATACTAGAGCTTATTCCTCAACAATCCTAATGTTACCGAACAAGTTAGACATAAACATTTTATTGACAATTTTGTGGATTGCATTAAAGATTCAGATGCATCGCTTCAAAGCATACATTTGGTATACATACTGATTTTGTCAAAAATTTATGATTATGAGTTTAAAAAAAATTTATGAATGTCATTTTAATATATTTGCAGCTGATCATACCAGTAGTTCAAATTCGACACATATACATTGTTGCAGTTGATGTCAAGGATCGTGATTTTGTCATTATTGATAATAGCAGTGCTATACAAGAAATTTCAGAGAGATATGAACAATTTCCTGAGATTATTGTAAGCTATTTAATTCAATCTTGATTAAGAGACTTAGGGTTTGATTATTAATGTTGTATAAAACCACGTTTGGTATAATAAATGTGTATTAACCAATAAAAGGAACAATCATTGAAGATTAACATACATCGGTCCTGTTAAACAGATTAATATTTCTTTTAATTAACATTCATTGTGACTAACATTTCTTTTAATTAATATTTATTTTACATAAAAGGTATATTGTCGACATTTCTTTTAATTAATTTTTATTTTACAGAAAAGTTATATTGTCGATTACATGAACTCCGTTAGTCATTCAAATGCAGATGCACTTTCTGCTATTGGAATACGCAGGCTTGAAATGGAATGGAGAACATCCAACAACCATACTGATTGTCGTATCTTCGCGATGCGACATATGAAAGCCTATATGGGACGCATCAAGGAATTTAATTCAAGGTTTAAGCGTGAGTCTAGAGCACAACAACTTCAAATTGAGAAGCTTAGGGTCAAATACTTTTACAATATTCTGTCATCTAAGTACAATCGTATAAAAGGATATATTTGTAACGACCGTTTTTCAAAAAAAAAACGGCGTGAATAGTAACTTCGGCATGAATAGTGTCGCCGGGAGTAGTTCTCGATGATGTAAGCGCTTACATCGTGAATAGTGCGATGATGTAAGCGATAACGTCGTGAATAGTGTTTTCCAGCCCTATAAATAGAGGCCCAACTTCTCCATTTTTCACACACCTCATACTTCATTCTATACATCGAGTGATAAGAATCAACATTCGAGGCAACTAGGATTTAGAAGCAAGGCTCTTAGCTTTATAAACGGCTAAGATTACTACATTCAGAATTTGAAGTGCCATTCAATTTGAGCTCAATATTTATAATATTTCATCACGGTGAGTAATCGATGCTTTCCCTATATGTTATGTGACTATGGAGCCTGTGTGGCTTAGTGTTACTTTTCCTGTGCGGCCACATTACTGGTACATGTGATTGGGACCACCTTTCCGTGGGGTCACATACCCGGTACTTGTGGTTGAGACCATATTTTCTGTGAGGCCACTTACCTTGTGTTTGTAGTTGGGACCACACACACACACACACACACACACACACACACATATGTATGTATATATTGTGACAGCCGTATGAGCAGTAATTGTAGTGGGACCACATACATGTGTTGTGATGACCTAATTGGCAGACAATTTTATCACACACTCAAGGGGTGTACGGTGAGTCTTTGTGACTCGATACCACACTGGTAGAGGAAAGGACGAATGTGATTGATTAAGAGCGTTGCGGATGAGCATGGGGCTGTGGTATGATGTGGTGGCTGTATAGTTACATGTTTATGTGCTTTCTTTATAATGTTATGTACTGTGACACGTATCGATTATTCACTGAGCTTTTGTAGCTCACCCCCGTTGATCCTAATTTTGCGGGTACTATAGACCCCACTAAGGGAAAAGATGTGATTCGAGGTTAGAGCAGATGATAGTAGCAGCCCGGCTTTGGGGAAATTTCGTATTTCCAGATACCACTTGTGTGCCTCTTACTTGTAACATATACCCCTGCATTAAATTTTGCTGTATAATATATGTTTTGAAGTATTAAAAAAAATAAGAAAATGGGGTGTATTTATTATTGTAAGTCGGGTGTTACAAGTTGGTATCAGAGCCGAGGTTTAAGTGAACTAAGTTTCTATAGGGTAGATACCTAGACTTGAACCTTAGGAGATAGTGGAATTTGGGATTGGAAAAGGATAATTTATGTATATTATCTAATTAGGTGACTAATCTTTCTATTGGACTTTGAAGATGACAAACACCAAGAGTGGTCAGAGCCGAGGAGGTCCTAGGCAGGGAGCCCCAGAGGAGGCAGATCATGATCACAGGGCTCGGTACATAGGGAGGTGGGAGAGGTAGCAGGGAACCCGTTGGATTTACGAGTTATCATTACTGATGTGGTACGGGAGCTATTACCCATTATAGTAGAGACACGGAGGGAGAATACTGCTAAGCAGGTGCATGATGGAGCTCCCAAAGACGAGGGACATGCCGAAAGTGGAGTACACGTGGTTATTAAAGGCAAAGGTGTCGAGAGAACGTCAAGATGGAAAACTAAATGCACATATAAGAATTTCCTTAGTTGCAATCCTGAGGAATTTGTGGGAGCTGATAATCCCGTACAGGCGATGGAGTGGTTGATGCACACGGAGAAAGTCTTTCGAATCAACAAATGTGTAGAGGCGGATAAGGTGGAGTTCGCCACCAACCTTTTCACTGGAAATGCACAGTATTGGTGGCAAGTATTTAGTAGAGCTTTGGGTCCCGATCTGGCCCAAATGTTGACATAGGAGCAATTTAAAGACAAATTTACTGAGGAATACTGTTATGAGGTGGTTGTGAAGAGGCTGGAGGATGAGTTCTTACATCTAGAGCAAGGATCCCGGTCTTTGCAAGAGTATACTTTGGTCTTTTTAGAAAAGCAAGATTTTGTGAGCATCTGGTTAATAATGAAAAGAGAAAGATAGATAAATATGTGTGGAGATTGAAGACTCGAATCCGAGAAGTTGTACAGCCACTCCAACTGACCACCTTCTGGCAGGTGGTTGATCGGGCGGTGGAGCGTGAGGCGGAGCTGCAGCGCCAACTGAATGAGAGGAAGGTAGCAGAGGTGAAGAGGAAGGCCGAGGAGCACCCGTGGACTTCTCAGAAGAAGTCCCAGCAGTCAGATTCTGAGTCGCGGGGTCAGACTCAGAGGATGAGGGCAGATGGTGCGACAGATGCTGGAAGAAGAATACGGGAGATTGCCCTACTAGTCCCCCACCAATGTCTTGTTTTAAGTGTGGAAACCCAGGACACTATTGAAAGGTTTTCCGCAACCATGAACTAAATAACCTAAGTTCACATGCAACCTAGAAAAGATCTATGTTTTCTTACTTTGAACATGTAACTAATTCCTAAAGGCCTAACAAAAATTAACTAAAAGAATAAATCAGAAAAACTAACCTTTAGTTTTAATCTTGAAGCTAAGCAGCACAAGTGTCCTGCCTCAAATGAGATCACACCCAGGGAGCCAGAGGAAGGTCACGAAAATTCCAGAGAGAATTGAAGAATGAGCAACTGATAATGAGGTCCATGGGTCCCTATTTATAGGCAACCAAATGACCCTTAGAGATAAACCTCGTTTGAATTTCAAACAGAGATAAATCCTATCTCTAAGCCATTTTCCAGATTATTTGTACGCGCGTCGCGACTTTTACATTTGCGCGCCGCGCGCCGCAATTCAACTATTGAATTTGTACAACTTTAGCCCATGTCCTCTTGGTTAATCCAATTAATCCCACAGAAATTAATCCAATTAACTCCTGATTAATTATTAACCAATCAACATAGTTTCTAATTAATATATTATCACTTTAATATATTAACAAACCATATTTTTAATTCCTGTTGATTTATTAATCACATAATAAATCAACCTTTCTCTGTACCGAACTTTCTACCAAACCTCTAGCTATGAGGGCAACCCAAATGGACTTTGCTTCTATTAATTATGTAAATACAAATTATTAGTCATGGCTTAGACACCTAATCCAACAACTATGCCCAAGATTGCACACTGACAAACCGAGTATGTTTCCAGTGTGGAGCTAAAGACCAACTTCGTGCAGGTTGTCCACAGTTGAAGATGGGGGAGCCCCGAGATAGGCCACGAGAGGAGCAGGGTAGAGAGAGGAAGGAGACACGAGGCTGAGGTGGACCAGTAGCCTCCCGAGCATTCCAGACGACAGTTGAGGAGGCCCAGGAGAAGACCGATGTCATTACAGGTATTTTTAAATTAAATTCTATCCCTGCATATGTATTCTTTGATCCCAGAGCCATAGACTCCTTTATATCCACATCATTCATGCCCCGAATTTCTATACCCTTAACCCCGTTGGACGAAGAATTGGAGGTGGCAGTGGCAGGTGGGAGATATGTGTATGTCTCTGAGCAGATTCGAGGGTGTCAGCTTGAGATCAACGGGACTGGTTAGCAACCAATGATGCTCAAGTCGATTGTAGAAGGAAAAGTATTGTGGTTCTAGCACCAGACGGGTCACGAGTAATAATTCAGGATGAGCGGCCACGTACGATGATGCCCGTCATTTCCTTTGACAAGGCACGTAGTTGTAATAGCAAAGAGGGAGTATTTTCATGGCATATGTGGTCCCGACAGAGCCCATCAAACTATCCGTTGAAGATATTGCAGTTGTGAAGGAGTTTCTTGATATTTTTCCCGATGAGCTCCCGGGACTACCACCGGATTGGCAGATCGAGTTTACCATGGATTTGGTTCCAGGGGCAGCTCTTATTGCCCATGCTCCTTATCGATTAGCACCATCAGAGATGGCAGAGTTGAGGAAGCAGTTGCAGGAATTACTCGATCGGGGATTTATTCGACCGAGTACATCACCTTGGGGAGCACCTATCCTATTCGAGAGGAAGAAAGATGGGTCTATGCGAATGTGTATAGACTACAGAGAGCTGAACAAGATCCCATAAAGAATAAATATCCCCTACCCAGGATCAATGATTTATTCGATCAACTTCAGGGAGCATCCTATTTCTCTAAGATTGGTCTGAGATCGGGATATCATCTGCTGAAGATTCGAGAGTCAGATATCCCGAAGACTGCTTTCCGTACCCGTTACGGACATTACGAGTTCCTGGTGATGGCATTTGGACTAACCAATTCCCCTGCAGCCTTTATAGACTTGATGAACAGAGTGTGTCGTCCATTCCTTGATACCTCTCTTATCATGTTCATGATATACTGATCTATTCCTGGAGCAGGGAAGAGCACGAGGCGCATCTATGTCAAGTTTTGGAGTTACTTCGTCGAGAGAAGCTGTATGCCAAGTTCTCAAAGTACGAATTTTGGCTTCGTGAGCTTCAGTATTTGGGGCATGTTATTATCAGCGAGGGTTGACACGCCTAGGTCGTCGTGCGGTCAAAAATAAATAATTTACCTCACTCTCACTAGTATAGTGGTAGTCAGGGTCGATCCACAGGAGTTTCGTGGTCAAGGTAGGCAACAGATTACCAATTGTAGCGTCACGCTATAACCAGAGGATCTAGTTTCTAACTTTTACCCGAAGAGTCCCAAAATCATCAAATCCAATAAAATCCAATCCAAGCATAAAACCAAACTAAAATCAAAACCAATACTCAACCTAATTACTTACTGAAATCAGAAACATTAAAACTCAATCCAACTTGTTCAAAACAGTAACATAAAAATTCAGAAACCTTAAACCTAGTGCTAATGGTTGTCACACTCAATTAACACAAAGCTAAGCTACTAAAACTACTAAACTAATTGAAAATTAAATGAAAGAAACCTAAATACCACGTATGGTAGCTGAATTACGAATCCTGGTGTCAAAGAAGCCTAGTATCCACCTTGGGGGTTGTTTCTTTGCTGCTGATTTTGACCTAGAAAGCTCTATTTATAGTTGAGAAAAGATAAGTGGCCGTGTCGCGCCTAAGCAGATCCCGCGACATGTGTAGGGATTTTATCCCCGTTTTTTCAGTATTTGAATTTCTCTTCACCACCTTATCTTTGACTCAGCGCGACGCGCGTGTAAATTCGACTCTTTTGTCTTTATCTTCAAAATTTCTTACATGTTGTACGCATTTAGCCCCTGTTTACATCTTTTCTTTCCAAACAAGCACTGATACAAAAAGTGAATATACCACAGCATGTATGATATAAATTCACCAAGAATAGGGTCTAACAACGACTAAAATACTTGATATTAGGCGTTGTCAAACACCCCACACTTGTGCCTTGCTTGTCCCAAGCAAGAGAGTTTTTAACAGATTCTAACTAAGACTCAAACAATTTTTGAATGTGTTTAGTTTCAAAGCTTATTGCCTCAGGAGTTACAGTGAAATAGTTTGTGAAAACATAACCATAATATTCTTTGGAATTCATGACTTTCTAAAGAACCCTTGATTACAAATTTTCTGTCCACAATGAAGTGTACGTACTCATTCAGATTCTAAAGGCCATTAAAGAATTGTCCATGACTTTCTATGTTGTCCGTGTAACGAGCTTTCAGAAATACCATCCCAGACCAGATGATCTTAGGTGGTAAGGTGCATAAATGCCTTTTTCGAGGCCACCCTTTTTGGACATACCGGCTCGAACAACAAAGGCCACTGATTGACAGTTCCTTCCTAAATTCCAAACCTAAAATACTCCAATCTTCTAACTCTTAAAACTCAATTTATTTGACTAAATTAATAGCATGATCACTACTAAACAGTATTTCTTGAAAAA
The DNA here is from genome assembly GCA_023525715.1 of Cichorium intybus. Taxonomy (NCBI): domain Eukaryota; kingdom Viridiplantae; phylum Streptophyta; class Magnoliopsida; order Asterales; family Asteraceae; genus Cichorium; species Cichorium intybus. The sequence continues at coordinate 113,099,607 of CM042009.1, forward strand.
TACCAAAGCTAAACATTCAATAATTATTTGTTTTAGAATTACAATCTAATAAAAAATTTGAAAAATTGCTAAAAGTTTTTGAAAATCGATCATTTCCTGCAAAAATTTCAAAAACACTCTTTCGATCGTCCACACCCTACACTTAAAACCGTACAACGCCCTCGTTGTACAAAAATATTTTAGATCAAGGGAGAAAGAGTTACCCCTTAGTCGGTAGACTTGCTTGATGGTACTTGATTGTCATGGGTACAAAAACACGAACATGTCTCCACAATTCAGATGTCAGGAGTTGTAACGCAACAGTAAAACACGCCAGTGATTCATGCAAGTAGCAGGGGTACGATGACCCCACACTTGTCTGAAACAACTCCTCCACAGACTCTGCATACAGGTATTACATGCATCACTCACAGAAAATATTAAATGCAAATAGAAACAAACTAATATAAAATACGAAAATGTAAACAAACAAAAAATAATAGTGTTATAAGTACAGTACATGTATCTCAAGAGAAAAGAAAAATACATCACTCGTCATCATGGCGGGTCCCAGATAGACCTGCCCCATCATCTCCTCTGGACGGGTGAGGTGGAATGTCATTGACCTGCATTCGGAGCATGATCATCCTCTGTGTCTCCACCATCCACCGGTCATGTGCCTCCCTAGAAAACATCCTCCGGCTCAGGTCCTGGATCGTGGCCAGCACATCAGATAGCTGTGGCTGTGGCTGGTCCTCCACCGGTGCTGCCTGTCTCTGGCGTCTCCTGCATGGCTGGGCGTAGGCTGCTCGATCAGCCCCATGTTCTCTAAGGAACGAGATGTGGTACGGGCAGGTGGGATCGCCGTCAGTGTCGCCATGATCTCCGCGGTGAGCAGGCCATAAGATCTGGCCAAGTGGGTGATGTAGTTCCCGCCCACCATGGGACTGCTAGAAGATGCACCCGTAGCTCGGGTGAATAGGGAGACCGCCAAGTAAAACGGTAGGTGCAAAAATATGGTAGGGTCGAGGAGTGCCCATATATAAGTCATGTCCTCCCCAGACACCTTCTCACCTCCTTGCTTATGCATAACAGAAGTGGAGATAATACAGTGCATGAGGCGGTGGAGAGGGTTGCGGAGCTGGCTCTCTTGGCTGACCCCGCCTCATACTGAATGTCCGACAATGCAGCCTAGATGACTGCGTTGCTGTCCCGGTTTGGCTGCCCCGGATGCACTCCCGAATGAAAGGTGCGAAATGGCGGCTCTCCAACTCCTCCGTAGTGTAAATCCCTACGCGTCTCCCGAACTCCCGGAGACTGCACTCACGACTCTCACCACCAAACGGAAGCGGATCATCCTCCCCCTCGGCTCCTCCGAGGCCGGTGTATAGCGAACAGTGGATAAGAACTCCACCAGAAGCTCTGCATAGACGGTATCCTCCGCAGTGGCCAGCAGTCTGTCCCAACCGTGACAGGTGAATGTGAACCCACCTGCAGACCAGGTGCGGTGCAAAAATGGCTCTAGCTCTTGACACGCCTAGGTCGTCGTGCGGTCAAAAATAAGAGAAAACCTAAAACACACTAGTATAGCGGTAGTCAGGGTCGATCCGCGGGAGCTTCGTGGTTAGGCTAGATGAGAGATTACCAACTAATAGTGTCACAGCTATAGTCGGAGGATCTGGTTTCTATCTTCCTAATCACTAATACCAAAAAGCAATGATCAAACACACTCAAGCCAAGCTAAGCTATGCTCAAATGAACCTAGTCACTTTCTGAAATCAGAAGTACATCTCTGAATCAGAAGCAATCAAAGGCATCCAAACTAGCTAAACCAAGCAAACCATAAACTAGCCACTAGCTAAAGTTCCACTGAACAGTTGCTAGCCAAGGTTTAATGCTTACAAACTAACCTAATTAGCTACTAATTTCAGCTAAGGAAAACAGTCCCAACAAGGTCCCAACACAATTCAAACACAACCAATCAATCAAAACCAAACACAATCATAAAAACACCGAAAAGCTAAGATTAAATGTAACCAAATTCTTCTCATTCACTAAATCTGAATTCCAATCACAAGAACAGTAACCAAATGTTTCAAAATCAGAAACCTAAGTGCTCAAAATTAGTGGTTGTCACTCCCAAAGACTTTAGCTACAAAAACTACTTGCTAATAAAAGGAAATTAAATCAAAAATCATAAAATACCAATTGTGAGCTTGCTGAAATGAAATCCTGGAGTCAAAGAGCTTCAAGGTCGATTTTACACCCGTTCTTTGCTAGGGTTTTCGGCTGGAAATGCATCTATTTATACTTGCAAATTTCCCGCAGCCGCGCCGCGCAGAAGTGAAATCCGCGGCGCGCGTACTGATCTCTTCCCGATTCTTCGGCATTTGAATGTGTTCCACCGCCTTAAGCCCGCGTCGTGCATGGTTAATTCCCGCGGCGCGCGTACGAGTTCTCTTGATTTTTCATTCCTTCCTAACTTCTTCCTTTTGCACGCTTTTAGTCCATGTTTCTATTCTTTTTCTCCAAAAAGTCCTGGCACGAAAAGTGAGAATACCCAGACATATTTGATATAATTTAATCAAGAACAGAGCTCAACAACGCCTAAAATACTTGATATCACTAGGCGTTGTCAAACACCCCACACTTGTGCCTTGCTTGTCCCCAAGCAAGAGAGTTTTTAACAAATTATAATAAAGAATCAAACAATTTTTGACTGTGTTTAGTTTCAAAGTTTATTGCTATTTGAGTTAGAGTGGAATAGTTCGCGAAAACATAATCGAATTGTTCTTTGGAATTCATGGCGTTCTAGAGAACCCTTGATTACAAACTTTCTGTCCACAATGAAGTGTACTTACTCATTCAGATTCTAAAGGCCATTAAGGAATTGTCCATGACTTTCGATGTTGTCCGTGTAGCGAGCTTTCAGAAATACCATCCCAGACCAGACGATCTTAGGTGGTAAGGTGCATAAGGCCCATCCATTTTAGACCTACCGACTCGAACAACAAAGGCCATAGATTGACTTTTCCTTCCTAAATTCCAATCCTAAAACAGCTCAATCTTCTAAACTCATAAAACTCAACTTATTTGACTAACTAATAGCATGATCACAAATAAACAGCATTTCTTGAAAAAATACTAATGCTATCACAATCACAAATCATTCATTTCAAAATTGCAATTTATTAAAAATTTTGAAAAATATTGCTAAAAATTGAAAGTTTGATCATTTCTGCAAAAATTTCAAAAAAATTCTCTTACGACCGTCCACACCCCACACTTAAAATCGTACAACGTCCCCGTTGTACAAAATTATTTCAAAACAAGGGAGAAAGAGTTACCCCTTTTTGGACGATAGACTGCTTGGTGCTCAATATCACAGGTATAATTGCGTACAGATGGATCCTCGATTTCGTATTCTGGAGTTGTAGCGCTACAGTGAACACGCCGGTGGTCGAGACAAGTGGAGGGGGCACGGTGACCCCACACTTGTCTGAGACAACTCCTTCTCAAATTGGTATATCATGCATAACTTAACAAACAAATTAAAAACACACATGACAGGTAAAACATGAATAGAAATATACAGATAGAAGTGTCATAAGTTTGTACATATATCCCAAAAAAAGAGTAAAAAGAAAGAAAGAAAAAGGTACATCAATCACTGCCAGGCGACCTGGAGGGTCCGGCCTCATGATCGTGGGCCTTGGCTGGGAATGGTCGGGGACGTCGGCCCTGTTGAGTGGCCAACTCCAAAAGTACCTCCCCGATCTACTCGAGCTGGTCCTCCATCCTCGCAACTCGGGCCTCCAACCGATGGATGGCCGTTGAGTCCTCCTATGGCTGTGTTGGGGCTGCGGGCTCTGGCGCTGGCTTTGGCCTCCTACGTCTCCTGCCAGGTTGGGCATACACTGGCTGAGGTGCCTGAGGAGGCTCGGTCGGGGCCCGGATGTACTGCCTCGAGCGCTGCAGCTCAATGAGCCGCATACTCTCCAAAGTGCGTGCTGTAGTGCACGATGGAGGCAGAGCGGTCAAGGAGGCTGCCACGGAGGTAGTAAGAATACCATAGGATCGGGCTAGACGGGTAATGAAATACCCCCTGGCTAGTGGGCTGCTGGAGGATGCGCCGGTAGAGTGGGTGGAGAGAGCAATCGCAAGGGCGAAGGGGAGATGGAGGAATCGGGACGAGTTGAGGAGAGCCCATAAAAATGTCATGTCATCCCCAGACACCTTCTCGCTTCCCTCCCGCTGCATGATGGAGGTGGAGACTATCCGGTGCATGAGGCGGTGAAGTGGATCGCGTAGATGACTCTCCCTCGAGGTCCCTGCCTCGTACCTGACGTTGGACAATGGTGTCCAAATCTCCATGTTGGGAGCCCTGTCCGGCTCCCCCTGAATGCAGGACCCGAAGAACCGGGTGAAGTAGCGATGCTGGAGGTCTGCTGGAGTGTATAGGCCTGTGCGCCTCCCGAACTCTCGGAGGTTGCACTCCCTGTGCTCACCTCCCAAACGAAAGCGGATGAGCCTGGATCGCGGATCCGATGCCCTGGGAGCGAAATGGACCGTAGACAGGAACTTCAGGAGAAGCTCCGTATAGACCACGTCCTCGTCTGTGGCCATGATCATGTCCCATCCTCTGCATGTGAATGATGCCTCCTCGTGGGTCCAGGTGCGATGCAAGAATGGCTCGATCGCACCCCATAGTCCGGCGTCCCTCAGAATATCTCTATCGATGACTGTCGCCTCGAGAACCCGGCGAGCAGTCAATGCGTCCCTCCGCGAGGTGTACTCTGCCGAACTGGCAAGCTCCGCGGGGAACTGGAGGAAAGCGTGCTCCAACCTAAACATCATCTTCAAAAAGAAAATATAGCCACAAAACAAAAAATTTGCAGAATCAGTCCTTGTCTTCCCTGCCGCACCTCGGCGCGGCCCAAGAGCAAGGGCGCGGCGCGGCGTGCGGCTGTTTCCAAACCCCGATCCCATCTCTGAATTTAACCTGCTAAAACTCAATATGATCACACCACAAGGTAGCCTAGGTGCCGACTAGCTCATCTAGGGTCTCCATTTGGCAAAACAAACACCCTATAAGCTAGCATTAGTGATTCTAAGTTTGAACTATTTTGGGCAAATCACTAAAATTAACTACCTAATCGCTAGTTTTAACGAGTAGTAGATAGTTAGAATGGCGTACCTTAGCAGTGGGAACAAAATTAGCAAGAAAAATTGCAAGAAAATGTCGATAACCAGAGCTCCGAGTCGCGTGTGGGTCGTGTGAGCCGCGGCTTACCTTATAAAGGAGAAAACCGACTGATCGTTTACCGCGTCGCGGGTTTGCTCTTTGCGCGTCGCGCGTGTCACCAAATCAACCCCTGCGCATCGGGTTGGTTTACGATCCCGCGTCGCGTAATTCAAATACCCGCGGCGTGGACTTCAAAAATTTCAAAACTTCTCAAATGACCCTACACTTATTTCAAACCAATAGTACCTGCAAAAAGATTGATGTATTTTTTTTATTATTTTATGTCTAGAAATATATCCTAACTTATGACACGATGTGTTGCCTCCCAACAAGCGCTAAGTTTAACGTCTTCAGCCAGACGTTCTATTCCTAAGCTGACTCTTCTTCTTCTTCTTGACCCCTCGATGGCATTTGCTGGTATTCTGGCATGAAATTATTGGTCATCATTGTCATAAGGGATGTGAGTTGGGTCATTCGATCACTCACACCGCTGATCCATTGTTGTTGAGATTTCAAGAGCTCAAAAACATTCGCCTCTCGTTTTCTGGATTCTTTTTCATATTGCTGGTGCCTTGCTTCCATCATCTCTATCATATCCAGCAATTGTTCTTTGTCGATGGTGGACAACGGGTGGTCCTTGGTTTCTTTTAGAATTTCCTCTTTTCCTCCCTCTCCCGTACGTGTCCAGATCTTTTCCTTGCTCCTGATTCCTGGCTCCATTAATGTTTTCCTATCTGTTGGTTTGCCATTTTCCTCTGAAGGTAATGATATCGGGTTCCCAAACATATTCAATCTTCTTTTCCTGGTCCCGAAGAAAATATCCATATCTCCAGTCTTGCAATCGATCACTGACCCGGCAGTAGCTAAGAATGGACGCCCTAAGATGAGCGCAGGCGCATCGTCCAGACTCTCATATTCCATGACCAGAAAATCCACGGGATAGAAAAAGTCCCCAACTTTGACTATGACATTTGTTAGCTTGCCCCTAGATACCTTGGTTGATTGGTCAGCCAGCTGTAATACAACTTCTGCTGGCTCAATTTCTTTGTTTTTGTACTTGTCGTACAGGTATCCTGGCAAGATGTTAACACTTGCTCCCAAATCTAATAGGGTGTTTCGAATAACCACGTCCCCTACAATTGTAGTGATCAATGGTGATCCGGGATCTTTTTCCTTTTTGGGCAGTGTTCCCAATAACGCCTCGCTGGCTCTCACAGTCAATCTCACCGTTTTTGGTGTAGGTGCTTTGCTCTTCCCATTTTGTTCACACATTTCTTGCAAAATCTTGGTGTCTTCAGGGGCATCCTTAAGCTCATCCCATAGGGGCTGATTCATTAAGGGTCCTGTTGATCTGGGTGCTTCCTGCTTCTTCTTTTCTTTCTTATTCTTCCTTTTTTGCTTGATCCCTGCTATTGTTGATTGCTCTTCCTTTTGGACCTCTTTATCTGTTTCCGGTTGAGTGCCATTCTCAACCGGAACTCCTCCTTCTTTACCTTCCTCACTTTCTAGAGCCTTTCCTTCTTCCCCTGGTCTCACTTCACTCCTTACTTCGAACAAGTCCTCCAGAGTGACCTTTCGCCATTCTGACTCAACAGTGTTGACTTGTTCCTTCCCTGGACGCTGATTATGCGTAGGATTAACTTCAGTAGCACTCGGTAACTTGCCGCTATCTCTCTTCTGCTGATCTGCAGCCATTTGACCTATTTGTCGCTCCATATTTGCAATGGCCTTTGCATTCGCTTGAGATTGTTGTTGTTGTAACGCCCCAACTTTTTCAAACCATTTATATTACATAAAAGCATATTTTACAAATTTCGATTCATCAAAAACCATTGTACTTGTTTAAATACAACCAAAAGGGGTGTTACAATTACATATCAAACAACCATAAGTTTAAGGGAAATGGATTCAATCAATACCAATACATGGAAGCTGTGTCCAGCTCCACTCCTTTGCACCCTAGTGCTTATTTTGCGACTCCAAACTATCTTACAACTTTGTACCTGAACCTGGAATACATGGCATAAAAATAAAATACGTAAGACAAATTGTCTCGTGAGTTACATGAGTTTTGGACTCAAACATTTAATCTCCTTTAATAAAAACTTTATAAAATAAACATTTACTGAAACTTTATAGTATTAACATACTATGACTTTTTATCTTTCAAAACCATTTTTATATCTTTCAAAACATAGCTTATTTCATACTTTCTTTGACTGGTTTTATAAACTTGCTGGATTTTTATACTTAGGGCTTTAATCACTATATGTGATACCCCAAGTCTCTACAGCTAGAAAGAACGGATCAATCCTCACTGTAGAAGTGCTGAGGCAGCCTACTTCGCGAAGGGGTATTCCCCAGTAGACTCCTTACCTAACCCGGGTAGGTTGGAACATAGTTCCCTTACTAACGAATGCTAGCTACAATACCAGTCAAATATAAAAATACTTTCTGGAAAATGAAACAATATTTGTACACAAAATGGCTAATTGCCAAGCTTTTGACTCAAACATGTTTCTAACATAATCTAGGCTATTGCCAGGAATCATACTTTCAAATATAGCAACTAACTCTTCATTAAGCTAGAAAATGTACCATTTTTGCAAATATTTTCACACATAAAAATATATATGAAATCTGAAAAATATTTACTTACTTGCCATGTATCCCCAGAATGGGTGAAAATGCTACATGTACTCACCTTATAACTCTTGAAAAGTCGTTTAGATGTCCCTCGGTTCTTTACCCTTTCGGTGTCCGATTACTTGGCTTTCACCTATATATGGTTTATGATACATTAAGTTACATTTTAATTGACTCTAATACATGTTAGAGTCCTTATTATACCATTACTGGTCAAAACAAATGTATAACTTTTAAATGACCAACTTAAATTAAATTGTATATTATACGTATTTTACTACAGTACCCTCGGAGGGTCGTATTTCGATTCTGAAAATTTTCTGTGAAGTTTTGGACTATATTGGACCTATGTTCAAAGTTTGGGGTCATTTGAACAAGTATAGGACCAAATCCCAAAAACCAAATTCCCTTGGCAGAGACTTGAAGCAAAACTGCATTTCATTCCTTCTGCGTCGCTTCGCGTCGCGACCTGGAGCTGGGTGGTGCTCGCATCGCGATTGCTGAAGGATGAATGCGGAAACTGCATTGCAGCCTCGCGTCGCGACGGGGTTCTTGGCATTGGTCGCGTCGCGAGGGCTGAAGTAGGTTACCTAATTTGACGATTTTTTCAATCTGCAGATACACTATTCACCCCATTAAGTTCTTAATACATGACTTAATCGTCTTAGGGTCTCTTCTAGGCCCTAGAAACAACTTCTTCATGCATTTAAACCACAATCTACCAATTTTTATCATTTTTGATTGAAATCGTTCCCGAAAACCCATTTTTTTCTCAAAAACCTTTTTAACTAATTTTTTTGAGAATGGAACTGATTTCTCACTTCATTTATAACATATATGACTTATTAAACTCATGGAAATCAATTTCAGTTCCAAAAACCCATTTCTAGGGTTCTTGAGCTCAAACCCATTTTTCATGGAATTAGCCACCATTCATGGTCATGAATCCATTCCTTGGGTTGATTTGAGCTAGATTAAGTATATGAATTCGTTAAGTTAACCGAAATCCTCAAAATCAGAAGTTGGATTTGCAGATTATCCAACCCCTTTGAAGAACTAAGCTAGGGTTTTTGAGTTCTTACCTTGAAAGCTTGGTATAACCAATTCAAATTGTTGTTTTCTTCAAACCTTGCTCTCCAAACTCGTGAACCTTCAAGTCCCGTAGCTCCAGAATTCTCCAGAGATATCTTCTGATTTTATGTTGATTAATGAGATATTTTTCTCATTTTATATTTTCATATTTACAGTTTTGGTCCCTCTAGTTCACTTTCTTGAACTTTGGCCACCAAAATCAATTATCTTTTTATAGAATTTAATTTCTCACATTTTTAGTCCTAAACTATAAATAAATTTTTATAATAATTTCTGCATTTGGTCAAATGACCAATTTACCCTTTTTATGATAAATGACTAAATTACCCTTACAACCATAATTTCTCATAATATTACATATAAAACTTTAAATTACACACATCTTATTTTACATATTTATTATAAATTTTTGGTCGTTTCAACTACCTCCCCCTAATTAGGATTCCGTCCTCGGAATCGCTTCATAATCTGTAAAATTAGGGTATCTTTTCTTCATGCTTTCCAAAGTTTCCCAAGTCAAGTCTGTGCCCAATGAATGCTTCCATTTAACCAAGACTAAGTCAATTTCTCTGTTCCTTAACTTCTTGGTTTTCACCTCTAACATCGCTTTAGGTTCTTCCACTAGTCTGTTGGGTGTTTCCACCCTTACTTCTTCTAAAGGAATGGTTAATTCCTTCTTTCCAAAGTACTTCTTAAGATGACATACATGAAACGTATCATGTATCCCTCTGAGTTCTGGTGGTAGCTCTAGTTTAAATGCTTGTAAACCGATTCTTTTCATAATCTTGAAGGGTCCAATATATCTTGGACTCAACTTCCCTCTCTTGCCAAATCTTATCACCCCCTTCCAAGGTGATACTTTTATCATAACCAAATCGTCTTCTTTTAGATCATAGGGTCTTTTCTTCAAATTTGAGTAGCTTCTTTGGCGGTCTTGCACGGCTTTCATGTTGGTCTGGATTACACCAATCTTTTCATTTGTCATTCTTACAATTTCTGGCCCAGTGAGTTTTGTTTCTCCAGCTTCTAACCAACACACTGGTGTTCTACACTTTCTACCATATAACGCTTCAAAAGGCGGCATCTTGATACTTGAGTGGTAACTGTTGTTATACGAGAATTCTACTAATGGTAGATGCTCATCCCAATTACCTCCAAAATCAATGGCACACGATCTCAACATATCTTCCAAGGTCTGAATAGTACGTTCGCTTTGCCCATCTGTCTGGGGATGGTAGGCTGTACTCCTCTTGATTCGAGTTCCTATCTTTTCTTGTAGAGAATCCCAAAAGTTAGACGTGAATCGAGGATCTCTATCTGAAACTATGGACAAAGGTGCTCCATAACGTCTGATCACTTCATCCATGTACAACTGAGCTAATTCTCCAAGTGAGGCAGTTTCTTTAATCGCGAGGAATAGGGCACTTTTGGTCAATCTGTCAACAATGACCCATATACTATCGTGTCCTCTTCGTGTTCTCGGCAGCCCCATGACAAAATCCATGGTCACTTCTTCCCACTTCCCTGCTGGTATCTGTAACGACTGCGCATTACCATACGGCACCTGATGTTCTGCTTTTACTTGTGCACAAGTCTCAGAGTGGGATATGTACTTTGCTATCCTCTTTTTCATTCATGGCCACCAGTAATGCTGCTTCAAATCTTGATATGTTTTTGTACTTCCATGATGTATAGAATACTTGGATTTGTGAGAATCATCCAAGATTATCTTTCTGGTTGCTCCATATTTAGGAACCCAAATTCGTCCCTTAAAAGTGCGCAACCCTTGGGTATTCACTTCAAACACCACCTTTTTCCCAAGCTTTTCTTTCTTTATATTCTTTTCGGTTAAAGCACTGTCTCGAGCTTCTTTAATCTTTTGAATTAAAGTTGAGACCACTTCAATTCTCATGGACCTCCCTTTAATAACTTTTTCACGAACTTTTTGGCTCAAAGCATCGGCTACTACATTAGTTTTTCCTTCATGATAAATTATTTCACAGTCATAATCATTCACGAGCTCGATCCACCGTGTCTGTCTTAAATTCAATTCTTTTTGAGTAAAAAGATATTGTAGACTTTTGTGATCTGTATATATCTTGCATTTCGCCCCATACAGATAGTGCCTCCAAATCTTCAATGCAAAGACAATTGCAGCCAATTCTAGATCATGAGTAGTATAACGTGTCTCTGCATCTTTTAGTTGTCTAGAAGCATAGGCGATAACTTTGCCCCGTTGCATAAGTACACAACCAAGACCTCTATTAGATGCATCGCTGTATACCACAAATTCTTCTGTGCCTTCTGGTAAAGATAACACTGGAGCTTCACAGAACTTCTTCTTCAGTATCTCGAAGGCTTCTTGTTGTTTTTCTCCCCAGACAAATTTCACCTCTTTCCGAGTTAATTGAGTCAATGGCACTGCTATTTTAGAAAAATCTTGGATAAACCGTCGGTAATAACCGGCTAACCCAAGAAAGCTTCTAACTTCTGTAGGTGTCTTCGGTGGCTCCCATTTCATTACCGTTTCTATTTTTGCTGGATCTACTTTAATACCTTCAGCTGAAACAACATGACCCAGAAATTGAACTTCCCGCAACCAAAAGTCGCACTTTGACAACTTCGCGAATAACTGTTCATTCTTCAAAGTACGCAATACTTCACGTAAGTGCACTTCATGTTCTGCTTCACTTTTCGAATAGACTAGAATATCGTCGATGAAAACGATAACAAATTTGTCAAGTAAAGGTTTACAGACCCTATTCATAAGGTCCATAAACACTGCTGGGGCATTAGTGAGACCGAATGGTATCACTAAGAATTCATAGTGACCATATCGAGTTCGGAATGCAGTCTTACATACATCTTCATCCTTCACCCGTACTTGATGATATCCAGAACGAAGATCAATTTTAGAGAAATAACTAGCTCCCTGCAACTGATCGAATAAATCATCAATTCGTGGCAAAGGGTATCGATTCTTGATGGTCACTTTATTGAGCTCACGATAATCTATACACATACGCATAGTACCGTCCTTCTTCTTGACAAACAATACTGGAGCTCCCCAAGGAGAAGAGCTGGGACGAATAAACCCCTTGTCAAGAAGTTCTTGCAACTGGGACATAAGTTCTCTCATCTCTGTAGGAGCAAGACGGTACGGCGCACGAGCAATGGGACTTGCTCCAGGAACAAGGTCAATGCGAAACTCGACTTGCCTAATGGGTGGTAAACCAGGTAAGTCATCAGGAAAAACTTCAGGGAATTCATTGACCACATTTATATCCTCCATCTTCTGCTTCTCCTTCTTTCCATTCATCACATAAGCGATGAATGATTCACACCCTTTTTGGATACATTTACGGGCTTTAATAGCAGTAATGAGACTTTGCATATTCTTCCGACGTTCACCATATATGTAAACTTTGCTACCATCATACAATTTGATCGATACCATTCGTTTTCCGCAAAGAATTTTAGCATTATGAGTACCGAGCCAATCCATCCCAATAAAAATATCAAATCCTTTAATCCCGATGGGTAGCAAGTCAGCCTTTAAGATTCGCCCATTAATCTCAATCGGACACTTCTCATACACATGACATACCGTTACTAGCTCTCCATTCGCGACTTCTATTACATAGGTATCATCTAATGGTTTCATTGGTATATTCAGATGCTTACGAAATTCATGGGACACAAAAGAGAAATGTGCTCCAGAATCAAAAAGAACATAAGCAGGTTGTGAGTTTACAATGAGTGTACCTGCCACTACATCCTGATCCTCTTTGGCCTCTTCAAGAGTCATTTGAAACGCTCTCCCTTTCGTCTTTGCCGGCTCCGTCTTCTTATTACTTGTAGTGGAAACTAACGTCTCATTCTTCTTCTTGGGACAATTGGTACTGTAATGACCCTTTTCATGGCAATTGTAACATTCCACTTCGCTAATATCTTTCACTTTACAATCCTTGGCTTGGTGACCCGGAAGACCACATTTGTAGCACCCACTAGTGCCCTTCTTGCATTCCCCGCTGTGTCTCTTACCACACTTCTTACATTCTTTAACCTCACTTTGCTTAGAAAACCCCGATGAAAAACGACTCTTCTTGTTTGCTCCAGAGATTCCTGAAGACTTTCGCTTCTCCGCAAAAACTTGTCTTTCTTTGGCCTTTTTCTCCAACATACTCTCAACTCTCGCCGCAGATTCAATGGCTTCATCAAGAGTAGTGGCTTTGCTAACTTCCAATGAGTAGTCCCCCGGTAACCCATTAACATAACGGTTTATTCTTCCAGCCTCAGTTGGTAATGTATCTTCCAAAAATGGCAGCATCTCACAAAACTTTTTAGTGTACTCATCAACCGTCTGCTTTTCCTTTGCAAGAGCAAAGAATTCATTGACCAAGTTCTCCCGGTGCCTAGCTGAACAGAACTTGCCCTTCAACCGTTGAACGAACTCTTCCCAAGACAACGCATCCACGAATTCACTCCCCTTGGTTCGGCGGAGAGTATTCCACCAAGTAAGAGCTTCCGCCTTTAGCATCTGAGAAGCAAACCCTACCTTCATATCATCTTCACAATGGCAGATGCGAAGAACTTGTTCCATTTCAGTTAACCACCGAATAGTTATTCGCGGATCCATCTCCCCGTTGAACTCCTTTGGCCGACAGGACATAAAGTCCTTGAAAGTACACGTTCCTTTAGTCTTGAATTGGGGCTGTGATTTGGAGGAAGAATCTCCCTGGGAAGAAGTCTGTCTTGGGTTAGTACCCTCAGGAGCCACACTTTTCTCACTATCTTCATTTTGTGATTTGGATCTTTCGCCTAATCGTTCATCTAGAAGGCGAGTCATTTCTTGTCTGTTTTGTACTTGAGAGTCGTGTAATAACTTTTGTATTGCCTCCAGGGTCAATGGAGGTGGATTAGCCTCACTCCTAGAATCGCCATCATCAACGGCTTGGGGCGGTCGAGGAGGAATAGGAGGCCTTGCATTTGGATTTGGGTTTTCCGCATACGATCCTTGACCACTTCTAGTTCGCATTTTGCTATAAAATTTCAAGTACTTTAGTATTTCATAATATATCATAATACCAATTTACTACTTTTTCCACCAGTTTCCCAGTATTCCCTCGCGGGTACACCAGGCCCAATATGCGTCCTGTGATTATGATAATACGGGCCCATATTACCATAATCACCTACACATGTTGTTCCCAACGTTTCCGCTCGGTTCCACTGTTCACTAGTATCAATTAGCTACTTTTAACTCATAAATATACTCATATAATTTCATTAACAAATAATGTCTTAATTCATTAAGACTTAACAATTTGTATAACTCTCTCTAACTGACTATTTTACTAGTCTAAGCCTAGGAGTGGAGTGATCCAATCCTAATTCGCTTAAACTATGGCTCTGATACCAACTTGTAATGCCCCAACTTTTTCAAACCATTTATATTACATAAAAGCATATTTTACAAATTTCGATTCATCAAAAACCATTGTACTTGTTTAAATACAACCAAAAGGGGTGTTACAATTACATATCAAACAACCATAAGTTTAAGGGAAATGGATTCAATCAATACCAATACATGGAAGCTGTGTCCAGCTCCACTCCTTTGCACCCTAGTGCTTATTTTGCGACTCCAGACTATCTTACAACTTTGTACCTGAACCTGGAATACATGGCATAAAAATAAAATACGTAAGACAAATTGTCTCGTGAGTTACATGAGTTTTGGACTCAAACATTTAATCTCCTTTAATAAAAACTTTATAAAATAAACATTTACTGAAACTTTATAGTATTAATATACTATGACTTTTTATCTTTCAAAACCATTTTTATATCTTTCAAAACATAGCTTATTTCATACTTTCTTTGACTGGTTTTATAAACTTGCTGGATTTTTATACTTAGGGCTTTAATCACTATATGTGATACCCCAAGTCTCTACAGCTAGAAAGAACGGATCAATCCTCACTGTAGAAGTGCTGAGGCAGCCTACTTCGCGAAGGGGTATTCCCTAGTAGACTCCTTACCTAACCCGGGTAGGTTGGAACATAGTTCCCTTACTAACGAATGCTAGCTACAATACCAGTCAAATATAAAAATACTTTCTGGAAACTAAAACAATATTTGTACAAAAAATGGCTAATTGCCAAGCTTTTGACTCAAACATGTTTCTAACATAATCTAGGCTATTGCCAGGAATCATACTTTCAAATATAGCAACTAACTCTCCATTAAGCTAGAAAATGTACCATTTTTGCAAATATTTTCACACATAAAAATATATATGAAATCTGAAAAATATTTACTTACTTGCCATGTATCCCCAGAATGGGTGAAAATGCTACATGTACTCACCTTATAACTCTTGAAAAGTCGTTTAGATGTCCCTCGGTTCTTTACCCTTTCGGTGTCCGATTACTTGGCTTGCACCTATATATGGTATATGATACATTAAGTTTCATTTTAATTGACTCTAATACATGTTAGAGTCCTTATTATACCATTACTGGTCAAAACAAATGTATAACTTTTAAATGACCAACTTAAATTAAATTGTATATTATACGTATTTTACTACAGTACCCTCGGAGGGTCGTATTTCGATTCTGAAAATTTTCTGTGAAGTTTTGGACTATATTGGACCTATGTTCAAAGTTTGGGGTCATTTGAACAAGTATAGGACCAAATCCCAAAAACCAAATTCCCTTGGCAGAGACTTGAAGCAAAACTGCATTTCATTCCTTCTGCGTCGCTTCGCGTCGCGACCTGGAGCTGGGTGGTGCTCGCGTCGCGATTGCTGAAGGATGAATGCGGAAACTGCATTGCAGCCTCACGTCGCGACGGGGTTCTTGGCATTGGTCGCGTCGCGAGGGCTGAAGTAGGTTACCTAATTTGACGATTTTTTCAATCTGTAGATACACTATTCACCCCATTAAGTTCTTAATACGTGACTTAATCGTCTTAGGGTCTCTTCTAGGCCCTAGAAACAACTTCTTCATGCATTTAAACCACAATCTAACAATTTTTATCATTTTTGATTGAAATCGTTCCCGAAAACCCATTTTTTTCTCAAAAACCTTTTTAACTAATTTTTTGAGAATGGAACTGATTTCTCACTTCATTTATAACATATATGACTTATTAAACTCATGGAAATCAATTTCAGTTCCAAAAACCCATTTCTAGGGTTCTTGAGCTCAAACCCATTTTTCATGGAATTAGCCACCATTCATGGTCATGAATCCATTCCTTGGGTTGATTTGAGCTAGATTAAGTATATGAATTCGTTAAGTTAACCGAAATCCTCAAAATCAGAAGTTGGATTTGCAGATTATCCAACCCCTTTGAAGAACTAAGCTAGGGTTTTTGAGTTCTTACCTTGAAAGCTTGGTATAACCAATTCAAATTGTTGTTTTCTTCAAACCTTGCTCTCCAAACTCGTGAACCTTCAAGTCCCGTAGCTCCAGAATTCTCCAGAGATATCTTCTGATTTTATGTTGATTAATGAGATATTTTTCTCATTTTATATTTTCATATTTACAGTTTTGGTCCCTCTAGTTCACTTTCTTGAACTTTGGCCACCAAAATCAATTATCTTTTTATAGAATTTAATTTCTCACATTTTTAGTCCTAAACTATAAATAAATTTTTATAATAATTTCTGCATTTGGTCAAATGACCAATTTACCCTTTTTATGATAAATGACTAAATTACCCTTACAACCATAATTTCTCATAATATTACATATAAAACTTTAAATTACACATATCTTATTTTACATATTTATTATAAATTTTTGGTCGTTTCAGTTGTGTTGCAGTGACCATATCATACATCCTAGCAATCATCTCTTCTTGGGTCCCTGGGCGTTGTTGTTGGCATTAGTGGACCCCCTGTTGTTATTGTTATTGGTGTTACTATTTCCATTGTTGTTTCCATTGTTCGCAGGCTGTTGGTTTCTAGGCTGACTAGTCGATTGACTCTGATAATTGTTTTGCCTAAAGTTTTGCTGCTGTCCCTGGTTGTATGGCCTGTAGGGTCGTCCATTATTGTGCTGGCCTTGACCCTGGCCATAAACTTGATTTGCCTCGTGAGTCTTAGGTCCTCCTTGACCTCCTTGCGATGAATTTGGCGGTCCATTCTGTAATGTTGACATAAGCCTGTCAAACTTCTTATTTAGTTCACTGATTTCCTTTTTCACTTCCTTTTTCCAATCAGCATCGACTCCTACTGCTGCCGCCGTACTTACAGTCTTCCTGGTGGAAAAGTTTGCTTTGGAGCCATTGCTCAACTGCTCCAAAAACTGCCAAGCTTCCTCTGGGTCCTGCCACATAAATGTCCCACTGGATGAGGCATTTATCATGGCCTGGTGAGTCTCACTGACTCCTTCGAAGAATAGCTTAACCAATTGCCACCTAGGAATCTCGTGATGCGGACAAGATCGTAACAACTCCTTCAGTCTGTCAAAGGCTTCGTGGAAAGCTTCTCCAGGTTTTTGCTGGAAATCCTGGATAACTCTTTTGATTTCAGTTGTCTTACTCGCTGGATAAAATTCCTGAAGGAACTTTGCCTTGAGCTGATCCCATGTAGTGATGCTGTTCGATGGCAACGATGTGAACCAATATTTGGCTTTATCCTTAAGGGTGAACGGAAACAGTCTAAGCCTGAAAATATTTCTATTGGTGTTTCTAGGATTATTAGCATTAGCGATAGCTAAGAATTCATATAAATGATTATAGGGATCGTCCTGCTTATACCCTCTAAACTCTGGTAATATTCCTAATAACTGAGGTCTAATTTCTACTTGCGAATCAATGTTATCAGGAATATAGATTGGCGACGAATCATCATATTCCCGCGGTTGGAAATGTGATGCAACAGATTGCCGTCTCGGTTGTGCAAAATGTAAAGGTTGGGCGGGGTTACTGTAAAGATGATCATTGTATTCCCGCTGACCTGGTGGTGGATATTGTGGTGCTCTTCTAAGAGGTCCCCGACCTCGGTTCCATTGTGGTTGTGGTGCTGGTGGCACCCATCCTTCATCTTCCTCATCATACACCTCCTCCGTCTCTGGGTAATGGTATTGTGGCTGAGGCGGTTGCTGAAAGTGTATAGGCTGTGTTGATTGGTATGTGGTTTGAGGTTTAAAGAGGGCTGGTTGTGGTTGAGATGTTGGTGTCTGCTGTCTAGGAGCTGGGGTGCCATCTCGGGTCGGCTCTCCCCAAGACATAGCAGAAGTAAATAGATTGGTGGACTGTGGTTGTGAAGTGGGTGTAAATGGTGGGATAGATGGTGGAGTGCATGATGGTATGGGTGCAGGGGCTGAAACTGCACCACCAGAAGCACTCGTGCTCCCAAACTGAAACTCAGAAAGTGGGGGAATAGAAAACATCACCGTTGCCTCACCTAATGGTTCCTAGGCAACACTTACCGGACTACTGCTAACTTGACTAAAATTCATGATGTTTAAACGCCTACGGGCACGGATTTTGCGTGCAGTACGCTCAATCTCAGAATCAAACTGCAATGGGGATAATTGCTTACCCCTGCGGGTACGCATGCACTAATGCAACACGCCCACAAAAATCAAAAATCAAAATGAAATTTTCAAAAAGCAAGAAACAAGATCCTACTACTCACTTATCCTAAGCTCACAGCTCCCCGGAAACGGCGCCAAAATTTGACACGCCTAGGTCGTCGTGCGGTCAAAAATAAGAGAAAACCTAACACACACTAGTATAGCGGTAGTCAGGGTCGATCCGCAGGAGCTTCGTGGTTAGGCTAGATGAGAGATTACCAACTAATAGTGTCACAGCTATAGTCGGAGGATCTGGTTTCTATCTTCCTAATCACTAATACCAGAAAGCAATGATCAAACACACTCAAGCCAAGCTAAGCTATGCTCAAATGAACCTAGTCACTTTCTGAAATCAGAAGTACATCTCTGAATCAGAAGCAATCAAAGGCATCCAAACTAGCTAAACCAAACAAACCATAAACTAGCCACTAGCTAAAGTTCCACTGAACAGTTGCTAGCCAAGGTTTAATGCTTACAAACTAACCTAATTAGCTACTGATTTCAGCTAAGGAAAACAGTCCCAACAAGGTCCCAACACAATTCAAACACAACCAATCAATCAAAACCAAACACAATCATAAAAACACCAAAAAGCTAAGATTAAATGTAACCAAATGCTTCTCATTCACTAAATCTGAATTCCAATCACAAAAACAGTAACCAAATGTTTCAAAATCAGAAACCTAAGTGCTCAAAATCAGTGGTTGTCACTCCCAAAGACTTTAGCTACAAAAACTACTTGCTAATAAAAGGAAATTAAATAAAAAATCATAAAATACCAATTGTGAGCTTGCTGAAATGAAATCCTGGAGTCAAAGAGCTTCAAGGTCGATTTTACACCCGTTCTTTGCTAGGGTTTTCGGCTGGAAATGCATCTATTTATACTTGCAAATTTCCCACAGCTGCGCCGCGCAGAAGTGAAATCCGCGGCGCGCGTACTGATCTCTTCCTGATTCTTCGGCATTTGAATGTGTTCCACCGCCTTAAGCCCGCGTCGCGCATGGTTAATTGCCGCGGCGCACGTACGAGTTCTCTTGATTTTTCATTCCTTCCCAACTTCTTCCTTTTGCACGCTTTTAGTCCCTGTTTCTATTCTTTTTCTCCAAACAAGTCCTGGCACGAAAAGTGAGAATACCCAGACATATTTGATATAATTTAATCAAGAATAGGGCTCAACAACGCCTAAAACACTTGATATCACTAGGCGTTGTCAGCTCTGCCCATAATCCAGCCTAACCCAAAATGTCTCGATCCAAAATCGTCGCCTCAAGAATCCGGCGGGGAGCTTGCTCATCTCTCCTCTGTCTGTACTCCGGTGTCATGTCTAGAACGTCAGGGAACTGTAGGAACGGGTGATCACGTCTTATAACCATCTGCACAATTGAACCACATAACAGATTTTTTTTTGCAAAATCAGTCCTCCCCCCCAACGAGCCGTGACGCGGCCCAAGAACAGGGCGCGGCGCGACGAGCGTCTGGTTCGAACTTCAACCCCCAAATCACGATTTAACCTGTTAAAACTCAATCTAATACTACTACAAGGTAGCCTAAGCACCGACTAACTCACCTAGGGTCATTATTTGGAAAAATAAACACATTACAAGCTAGCATTGCCGATTTCTAAGTTTTTTCAAATTTGGAGAAATCAACCAATTTCGAGGCCTAAATGCTTGTAATAATCAGTAGAAATGAGTTAGAACAACGTACCTTGATCGTAGGAATGAAATACATGAAAAAGAAGCAAGAAAATTTTCTGATCAATCGATGCTCTGGAGCGCGGTGTGGACACAATGAGTCAAAGTCGTTACCTTATAGCGAAGAAATTATCCGATCAAATTCTGCGTTGCGGGCAAAGGGTTAGCCGCGGTACGTGTGTCTCCAATCCAAACCCTACACATCGAGTTACATTGTGACACCGCGGCACGCCAATCTCTGTCCCGCGTCGCGGTCTTCAAAATTTCCAAATTCCTTCGTGTGACCCCACACTTGCCTCAGACCAATTTTTCCTATAATGATGATGATAATAATCTCCTAATTACTCCTAAAATATAGTCCCTAACCTATAACAGATGGGTTGCCTCCCAACAAGCGCTAAGTTTAACGTCTTCAGCCAGACGTGCACTTACCTGGTTATTCAGTGTATACAAGAATGTTTGTTATGAACTCTACCGTTTCCACCTCCAATTTCTTAAATGTGCCCGCCGTGACATAGGGTTTGAGCCTATGCCCATTGACCTTGAATGGTATTCGTTTTTGAAGTCCCGAATTTCTACTGTGTCGTCATCTGTAACTCTGACAACTTCGTAGGGCCCATTCCACTTGCTCCTTAACTTCCTAAGGAACATTTTTAGCCTTGAAATATATAGCCACACCTTCTGCCCAACTGCGAAGGTCTTCAGTCGAAGTTTAGCGTCATGATACCGCTTCATTTTTGACTTGTATGTGGCAGCATTCTCGTATGCTTCGTCTCGTAACTCTTCCAATTCAGACAGCTGCAGTTTCTGCTCTTTTCCTGCTTCAGTATAATCCATGTTTACTTGTTTGATTGCCCATAGGGCCCGGTTGGCTAACTCTCCAGGCAAATGGCAACCTTTCCCATAGACTAACCGATATGGAGTAGTTCCGATCGACGTTTTATAGGCGGTCCTGTATGCCCATAGTGCATCGTCAAATCTTTGCGACCAGTCTTTTCTATCTGTTCTAACCGTCTTCTGCAAGATCTCCTTAATCTTCCTGTTAGATACCTCTACCTGATTACTTGTTTGTGGGTGATATGGTGTTGCAATTCGATGGTTCACCCCATAATGTTTCAGCAGCCTCCCAAATTTGAAGTTCTTAAAATGTGATCCTCCATCACTAATGATGACCCGTGGGACTCCATGTCAGGTAAATATATTCTTCTTAACAAATTGCACACCACATAATGATCATTTGTACGGGTTGCTTCGCCCTCGATCCACTTGGAAACGTAATCTACTGCCACGAGGATGTAGACATATCCATGCGAGGTGGGAAATGGTCCCATGAAATCGATTCCCCATACATCGAAGATATCTACTAGTAAAATCGGGTTTAAGGGCATTTGATCCCTTTTTGAAATATTTCCCAGTTGTTGGCAATTCACACATTCTTTGGCAGTTCTGTGAGCGTCTCTGAAGATAGTTGGCCAATATAGTCCTGACTCTAAAACCTTGTATCCTGTCTTCTTGCCACTAAAGTATCCTCCGCAAGCTGAAGCATGACATTGATCCAGAACACTGTTAATCTTGTTATCAGGTACACACCTGACGAATTATCTGGTCTTTGTTGGATTTGGTGTCTAAGCCATGACTTGTAATTGTATTTATCTTGTTAATTGAAGCAAAGTCCATTTGGGTTGCCCTCATAGCTGGAGGTTTAGTGTACAGTTCAGTAGAGTGAAAGGTTGATTTATTAATTGTATAATAAATCAATAGAATAAATAAATAGTTTATTAATATATTTAATTGTTAATATATTAATTAGAAACTATAATAATTAATTGAGATTTAATCTAGAATTAATTGGATTTAATTTAGTGATTAAATAAATTAATTATAAGTGCAGGGACTGGTTTGTATTTATTCAATAGTTGAATAACTAGCAAGCCAGTTGCCAGGGGCCAAAATGGCGCCAACTATGGAGGCTCCTCCATAGGTGGCGAAACCCTGATTAGGGTTTAAGGGATCTAGTCCAAGTGGTCAACAGGCTTGCCCACTTTGGAGGCTCTTTAGGGTTTCAGCTGTAACCCTTGGAGGATATAAAAGGAACTCTCTGGCACCCTAATCCCTGTGCCAAATTTGAACCAAGAATACTCTGCTGAATTGTCTTCTCCATTGCTTTGGGTGTGACTTGCATTTGAGGCAGGATCTCTTTGCTGCTAGCTTCAAGAACAAGATCAAAAGGTTGGTTAATTCTTATTTGATCTTTAGAAATTAATTGTTGGCCTTAAGTTTTAGTTTATATCTTCATAGAAGAAAACATAGATGTTTCTAGGGTTGCATGTGAACTTAGGATCTTATTTGTTCATTGATTGCATCAAAACCCTTTAGTGGTATCAGAGATATGGCTTGTTTTCTTATGAATTGTTATAAACTGTTTATATGATCAAGAGGGTTTTCGAAATTAAACCCTTGGAATGGCCATGATCGATCTCAAGGCTAGGGTTTCCTAAACCTAGCCACCATCCCCTAATGGTCCCCCCTTTGCTTGCTTTGGAAAGTTGGTTGTTGTTTTTGGTAGTTTGCTAAATTGAATAATTGGAACCCTAATTGCCTTGCATGTATATTTCGACTTACTAGGGTTTTAGATAGAAAATTTATTTGATTAATTTATGAAATCTATCTTAGATTTAATTAGTTTGATTAAATTGTTTAATTAAAAGATCAATTAAATTATTTAAAGTATTGATTTAAATTTTCGAAAAATAGGTTAAAATTTGCGAAAATTATGATTAAATTAATTATAAAATATTTTAATAAGATTAAAATATATCTTATATATTTATGATTAAAAGTTAATATTTATATATATAAGAAAATTGGTTAGTCTTACCATTAGTAGGCCTCATTCACAAAACTGTCCTATAAAGAGGGTATAAGGCGATTGCCTATAAAATGGTAGTCTAATGGGTATCTACTCTTACCTACCGCTTTCCTGGTCAGTCGAGTGTCATTAGCCGAACGGGTTTGATAAAACCGCTAAGCCTCTTAAAAGTATAATGCTATAATTGAAAGTACTAGAACCTTAAACAAAAAAACTCAATCTAGTTACTTTAGGTTAAAAATGTGAATTGGTGCTAATCCATGGAATTGCACATTGCACTTTGTGGAACGTTGGTGGAGCGTGTGTGGTTTACCGGCATGCCAACTGGGGTCTACAAAGAGTCGCAATGGGTTTCTCGACTTTTGCCATTATTGATGAAGCGTGTGTGGTTAACCGGCACGTCAATTAGAGATGGTAATTGATTTCAAGAGTACCGAGCTAATTCACATGGTTATTCACACCCGGTGTGTGATCCTTGGTATCCCAGTCACAAACAAGCGGTGCATTCCCGAGATTAAAACATGCTATTGAACAGTTCAATAAATCTCAAAAGAAACTAGGAATTCCATTATAATTTGATTGTGTTTCCGTGGTGGAATTGGCTGAATCGTCATTCGCCTACCTTGTAAAATTTACAATAAAGATTACGGCATCCCTCTTCGATATTGTAGATTGTTATTGTAGGATCCTACCCTTATATTTATTCTTGGGTGAATATAAGGATTATCTATTAATGTCTAATTAAAACTATCTTCTTCTTATATAGATGTCTTCTGTTGACCAAACCGCCCCCCACTCGAACCCCGGTAATGTCACCTCGATCTTGTCATTATGCTCTAAAGTGACGTTGGACGGCACTAACTACAATGACTGGATCCGTAACGTCAAAATGGTTCTAAGGTTTGAACACAAAGAGTATGTTCTGGAAACCGAGCTAGTTGAGGTTGACCCAGATACCGCCACTCCCGAGGAAATCGCCTCGTACCAAAAACACTCGGATGATGCAACCAAAGTGGCTTGCATCATGATCGCCACCTTGAACCCTGAATTGTAACGAATATACGAGGACTATTGGCCCTATGATATGCACAAAGAGCTCGCAGAAAAGTTCCACAAGCAAGAGCGCATTGAAAGGTGTGAGGTTGTAAAAGCCTTCACTAACGGGAAGCCTAAAGATGGAGAGTCCATCTGTGCTCACGTGCAAAGGATGCACGGTTATGTCAAAAGGCTAAGGAAGCTGGAAATGCCTGTTCATGAGGATTTAGCTGTTGACATAGTGCTAAACTCCTTGCCCAGTTCTTATGACCAGTTCACACTGGCGTATCATTTGAACAAGAATCAGGCAAATCTAGCTGAATTATACCGCATGCTTCGTACTGCTGAAGATGGGATAAAGGGCAAAGGTTTGCTCACCATCAACCCGCCTGTCCTGGCTATTGGTTCTGGCAAGGGAAAGAAAATGAAGGGCCCTCCGAAGAAAAACTGGAGGGAAAAGGTTCATGTCGGGTCATCTAGCGGTGCCCCGAGAGCCAAGGCTTCGAGCATTCCGCATGTCACGAATCCCAAGGAATGTGATTGCTTCTATTGCAAAGAAAAGGGCCACTAGAAGAGAAGCTACCCCGGGTACTTGCAGGATATCAAGGATGGCAAAGTAAAGCCATCACAAGCAGGTACATATTCCATATCTAATAACTCATCTTCTTCCTGTTCTTGGGTCCTTGATACAAGATGTGGTTTTCATATTTGTTCTGATTTGCATGGCCTAAGGGAAAGTAGGGAGCTGGAGCACGGTAGATTGAACCTGGTCATGGGAAATAGGCGAACGTCACCTGTTACCAAGATCGGTGTCTATAGATTAGTGCTTAGTAGTGGAGTTGTTTTAGATTTACATAATTGTTGCTATTCGCCTGATATGACAAAGAACA
Organism: Cichorium intybus; assembly: GCA_023525715.1. NCBI lineage: Eukaryota > Viridiplantae > Streptophyta > Magnoliopsida > Asterales > Asteraceae > Cichorium > Cichorium intybus. Next base: position 113,124,653 of record CM042009.1, read on the forward strand.
TAATTTCCTTTCATGCATTGTTCAAACAAGGCTTTTACTATAAGTTTAATAAATTGAATGGTTCAATTTCTGTTTTAAAAAATGATGTTTTTATATTTAATGCTTTGCCTTATGATGGAGTGTATGAATCTATTATGTGTGTTGATAATTATGGAAAAAATGTCTTAGCTATTGATTCTTCAAGCGGTATAGAAAAGGCGTGTTTGTGGCACTGTCGCCTTGGCCATATCAACAAGAAACGTATCGCCCAACTCCAAAATGATGGAGTGTTGGAATCATTCGACCTCGGGTCAGATGATGGATGCGAGTCTTGCTTGCTTGGCAAGATGACAAAATCACCATTCAGAGGTTCCTTTGAAAGAGGTGAAGGTTTGTTAGATATCATACACATAGATGTGTGTGGTCCCTTCAGAACAACCACAAAAGATGGCACGCGGTTCTATGTGACATTTACTGACGATTGTAGTAGATATGGATATATCTACTTAATCAAGAATAAGTCAGATACCTTTGAAAAGTTCAAAGAGTTCAAAAATGAAGCAGAAAATCGATTGGGCAGAAAGATAAAGATGCTTAGATCCGACAGAGGCGGTGAGTATCTTAGTATCGAGTTTCTCGATTACATTAAAGAATGTGGAATTGTTTCACAGTTGTCCCCCTCCAAGAACACCTCAGTTGAACGGTGTTTCTGAAAGGCGAAACCGAACCTTGTTGTACATGGTTTGTTCCATGATGAGTCAAGCTTCGCTTCCAATCCATTTCTGGGGGTATGCCTTAGAGACTGCCGCCCATATCCTCAACCTTGTCCCTACCAAGAAGGTTGCAAAACACCGCACGAGATATGGACATGGAAAGTTCCCTCGTTGGCACACATCAAAGTCTGGGGCTGTGAGGCTTTCGTAAGACGAGAGACTCATGACAAGCTCGCGGAAAGAAGTGAGAGGTGTTTCTTCATCGGATACCCAAAACAGTCATTTGGATACTTGTTCTACAGACCAAGCGAGGATGTGGTCTTTGTAGCAAGACAAGGATTCTTTCGAGAGAGAGAACTTATTTCCAAAGAGGACAATAGGAGTACAATCGATCTCGAAGAAATTCAGGAGACGCCCGATGAACCAACCTTATGGAGAAACTAGCAACCAACATGAGGAAGAAGTTCCTGTTGGACCAACTGACATCTCATTACCTCTTAGACGTTCAGGTAGAGTTAGCATGCCACCCGAGTTTTATGGCTTCCATATTACTTCGGATGGTGACACGTTGGTCAGTGATCACACATTGACTAATTTGGATGAGCCAGCTAACTACCATAAAGCAGTGGCGGGACCCGAGTCTTCCAAGTGGAAAGAGGAAATGGACAGCGAGATTAAGTCCATGTATGACAATCAAGTTTAGAACTTGGTTGACAATGTGCCGAGGCGTAAGACAGTCAGGTGCAAGTGGATCTTCAAGAAGAAGACCGACATGGATGGTAAAGTACATACTTATAAAGCTCGGCTGGTTGCGAAGGGATTCACTCAGACCCCAGGGGTCGACTATGATGAAACCTTCTCACCAGTAGCCAAGATTAAGTCAATCAGGATAATGCTTGCCATAGCTGCGTTTCATGATTATGAAATTTGGCAGATGGATGTCAAAAACGCTTTCCTTAATGGGAAACTGACTGAGGATGTTTACATGAATTAGCCAGAAGGTTTTGTAGACACTAAGCACCCTGATAAAGTATGTAAGCTTGAGAGATCAATTTACGGATTGAAACAAGCATCTTGCAGGTGGAATCTTTGCTTCCATGAGAAAGTCAAAGAGTTTGGTTTCTCTAGGAGTGAAGATGAGTCCTGTGTGTATGTCAAGGCTAGTGGGAGTATAGTCACTTTTCTGGTGCTGTATGTTGATGACATAATGCTCATGGAAAACGACATTCCGACCTTGCAAGATGTCAAGTCTTGGCTCGGGAAGTGTTTCGCCATGAAAGACCTTGGAGAAGCTGCTTATATTCTCGGGATAAGAATACTTAAAGATAGAAAGAGAAAATAAATAGGTCTAAGCCAATGTACATATTTGGAAAAGGTGTTAAAAAGGTTTAATATGGAAAATTCCAAAAAGGGAGAGCTACCAATCCAAAGTAATGCTAAATTGAGTAAGACTCAAAGTCCAGTACTGATGAGGAAATAGCTGAGATGAGTCGGGTACCTTATGCTTCGGCAGTAGGGTCGATCATGTATACTATGACATGTACTCGCCCCGACGTATCCTTTGCATTGAGCATGGTTAGTCGGTACCAGGGTAATCCTAGAAAGGCACATTGGATAGCGGTTAAAAACATACTCAAGTATCTGCGAAGGACAAAGAATATGGTATTAGTCCTTGGTGGCAGTGATGACTTGAAAGTGAGTGGATATACAGATGCCAGCTTCCAGACAGATAGGGACAGTGTTCGGTCCCAGTCGGGCTGGGTATTTCTGTTGAACGGTGGAGCGGTCACTTGGAAAAGTTCTAAGCAAGAAACGGTGGCTGATTCAACGTGCGAATCAGAGTACATTGCAGCGAGTGAAGCGTCTAAGGAAGCGGCTTGGCTGAAGAACTTTATCAGTGACCTTAGAGTTGTCCTAAGTATTCAGGAGCCGATGGAACTGTTCTGCGATAATGAAGGAGCGGTCGCTTTGACAAAGGAACCGCGAGATCATGGAAAGTCCAGATATATCGACAGAAAGTACCATTACATTCAACATCGCGTAGAAGAAGGTCACTTACTGGTTAAGAGAGTATCATCAGAAGACAATCCTGCAGATCCTTTGACTAAGGCTCTGAACAGGATCAAGCACTATCAGCATGCTCGGAGCATTGGACTGAAGGATGATATTAGTTTTAGTAATTAAATAGGTTTTGAAACTTGTAAACAGTATAAATGTAATTGACTTGGTGATTTTATAATGGAGAATTATAAATGAGTATTGTTACCGCCTTTGTCAATTGTTTATTATTGTGTTTCTATATTTGCATGTTTAACTTCCTAAATAATTAGATTATTTGAAGTTCCACAGTTTCTAGGTCAGAGTTCAGGAACAGTTTCTAGGAAACTGATATTAATCAGAAGGTAAATGGACAATTAAAGTCATAGACTTATCCAAGTGGGAGACTGTTGGATTTGGTGTCTAAGTCATGACTTGTAATTGTATTTATCTTGTTAATTGAAGCAAAGTCTATTTGGGTTGCCCTCATAGCTGGAGGTTTAGTGTACAGTTCAGTAGAGTGAAAGGTTGATTTATTAATTGTATAATAAATCAATAGAATAAATAAATAATTTATTAATATATTTAAGTGTTAATATATTAATTAGAAACTATAATAATTAATTGAGATTTAATCTAGAATTAATTGGATTTAATTTAGTGATTAAATAAATTAATTATAAGTGCAGGGTCTGGTTTGTATTTATTCAATAGTTGAATAACTAGCAAGCCAGTTGCCAGGGGCCAAAATGGCGCCAACTATGGAGGCTCCTCCATAGGTGGCGAAACCCTAATTAGGGTTTAAGGGATCTGGTCCAAGTGGTCAACAGGCTTGCCCACTTTGGAGGCTCTTTAGGGTTTAAGCTGTAACCCTAGGAGGCTATAAAAGGAACCCTCTGGCACCCTAATTCCTACACCAACTTTGAACCAAGAATACTCTGCTGAATTGTCTTCTCCATTGCTTTGGGTGTGACTTGTATTTGAGGCAGGATCTCTTTGCTACTAGCTTCAAGAACAAGATCAAAAGGTTGGTTAATTCTTATTTGATCTTTAGAAATTAATTGTTGGCCTTAAGTTTTAGTTTATATCTTCATAGAAGAAAACATAGATCTTTTTAGGGTTGCATGTGAACTTAGGATCTTATTTGTTCATTGATTGCATCAAAACCCTTCAGTCTTCCCCTACCTTAAAAAGATCAGGTCATCCCAAATAAATCTCTTTGCATAAGTACGGAACTACTTCTGCCTCTGTTTTGTCCAATGTGACGGCATTTCTCCCGTAGCTAAAAAATTGACATAATCGGCGTACCATGGAGCTCCGGTGAGTTCCAGCAACTGCTCGTCTGGAAAAGAATCTTTAATGTTGGATCTAATCCTTCGGCTGGCAGTCATGAGAGATGGCCGGCCACCACATTTTCCGTCCCCTTTTTATCCTTGATCTTTACGTCGAATTCTTGAAGCAATAGTATCCATCTAATCAGTCTTGGTTTTGACTCCGTCGTGAGTAGATGTCGCACAACACTATGGTCAGTATAGACTACCACCCTTGATCCCCAGATGTACGATCTGAATTTATCTAATGCGAAAACTACGGTGAGTAACTCTTTCTCAGTGGTTGTGTAGTTCAATTAGGCTTCCGAAAAAGTCTTACTAGCGTAATATATGACTACTAGCTTCCTGTCAATCCTTTGTCCTAATACTGCACCAGCAGCATAATCACTAGCGTCACATATAATTTCAAAAGGTAGTGTCCAATCAGGCGGTTTTAATATGGGAGCCTCGACCAATTTATTTTTAAGAATGTTGAATGCTTTTACACACTCTTCATCAAAAATAAATGGTGCGTCCTTTAAAAGAAGGGCACAAAGAGGTTTTGAGATAGTACTAAAGTCTTTGATAAATCTACGGTAAAATCCAGTATGGCCTAAAAAGGATCTAACCCCTTTCACGGATGTCGGGGGTGGCAATGTAGAGATGACCTTAACCTTAGCGCGATCTACTTCAAATCCTCTCTCAGAAACTACATCGCCTAAAACTATTCCTTCTTGAACCATAAAATTGCTTTTCTCCCAAGAAAGCACCAAGTTTGATTCCACACAACATTCTATCACTTTTTCTAATTGATTCAAACATGCATTGAAAGTCGACCCAAAGATCGAAAAGTCGTCCATGAAGATCTCCAAGGCATCACCAATCATATTTGAAAATATAGCCATCATGCACCTTTGGAATGTGGCGAGAGCATTACACAAGCCGAATGTCATTATTCAAAATGCAAAAGTACCATATAGGCAGGTAAATGTAGTTTTCTCCTGGTCCTCTAGGTGAATAGCAATCTGATTATACCCTGAATAGCCGTCTAAGAAAGAATAATATTTTTGTCCGGCTAACTTCTCTACAATCTGATCAATAAACGGTAACGGGAAGTGATCCTTGGATGTAGCAGCATTAAGCTTCCGGTAATCAATACACACTCTCCATCCAGTCACAGGCCTTGTGGATATTTTATCACCGTTCTTAGTATCTACCACAGTAATACCAGATTTCTTTGGCACAGTTTGTGTCGGACTGACCCACTCACTATCGGAGATTGGATATATGATTCCTGCATCCAACCATTTCAGCACCTCCTTTTTAACAACTTCTTTCATATATGGATTCAATCTTCGTTGCGTATCCCTTATAGGTTTGGCACCGTCCTCTATGATGATCCGATGCATACATGTAGTTGGACTGATTCCTTTCAAATATGCAATTGTCCAACCGATTGCTTCCTTATGTTTGGATAATACCTGGAGTAATTCCTTCTCTTGTTCCATCGTCAAGTTAGCTGCTAAAATTACCGGCAATGTTTCTTTTTCTCCTAAGAATGCATATTTGAGGAGAGCTGGTAACGGCTTTAACTCCAAAGTTGGTGGTTCCTATAAAGATGGTTTTAATGTCTTAGGAATCTCTGCTGGCAGCTTCTCAATATGTGCGCATTCTTCTTGCTTCATGTCCTTCTTCTTTCCCTTCTACATCCTCTTGCTTTCCGACCTCATGAATGTCTATCATCTCTTGTTGTAACACCTCAGGTGTATATTGCTGCACTAACTCGTCTATGATGACCACCTGGTAACATTCTTCATCTTCCATGGTACTTCCTTTTGCGTTAAATATATTAATCTTAGTTTGCTGGTGTCCAAATGATATCCCCATCTCTCCTGTGCGACAGTCGATATTCGCATTTGCTGTAGCCAAAAATGGTCGCCCCAGTATGATTATCGGTTGCTCTCCATTGGCGGCCTGGCGAGTATCCAGCACCATAAAATCTGCTGGGTAGTAGAAATCTCCCACTTTGATGATTACGTCCGACAGCATTCCCCTAGGAATCTTTGTGGATTTCTCGAAAGCTGTAAAATTACATCTGTAGACCTTAAGGTACCGAATTCATATTTGTCAAAGAGTTGTCCTGGCAGAATATTCATACTCGCACCTAGATCTAATAGAGCCTTCTTGACATGCACATCACCTAAGTCGACAGAGATGAGAGGAACTCCTGGATCCTTCATCTTGGGAGGTAATGCATCCCTAAGTAGTGAACTGACATTCTCAGGAAATTCAATCCTTTTTGGAAGATGCGACAAAATATACTTTTTGTGAATACACATGTCCTTTAGAAACTTTGCATACGCAGTGACCTCCTTAATAAGCTTGACTAAGGGAATATTGACTTTGATCTGACTGAACAGATCCCACATGTCATCCACCTGTGGTCCTTTCTTCCCATAGCGTCTTTTCTCCGACTTCTCCAGAGCTGCAGGAAAAGGTGCATTTCCACTTGTTTCTCCTTTTTCCCATGTACTTAGGGGTTTCTTTTTTTTGAGCTTGCCCTTCTTTCTCTATCTCTCTTCTCTTCTTTTTCCAATTCTTCCTTTTCATTCCACATCACTATCCTCTTCTGCTGCTCGAGCTACAACCTTGTTATCTACCTTCTTTCAACTTCTAAGCGTGATGACCTCATTTACTGGCACCTTTGGTACTTGTGCTTTCTCCTGTTCCCTATCCTTCTCCAACTTCATAAGTAAGTTTCCCAACTTTAAAATTGCTTGAGTATTGGCATCCTCAACTTCCTTGAGTTTGAGTAACATTTCGAAAATCTCCTTTGTGCCAATGTTTATGTTTACTACTTGAGGTGCTGGTTGTACGTTCTGCTGTCTTACTGGTGGTTGCCTTACTTCCCTCTGCTGATTATTTTTGAATGGTCGTGGCGTATTGTGGAATTGACCATATCCATGTACCTGACTAATTTCCTCGTGTGTCATTGAGAACTTACTGTGGTTATGTCCTACTTCACCACAGGTATTACAAATAACTTGCCCATGTAATACGTATGCCCCCTTCTCTTTCTGAAACCTCGTGAGCATTTGATTGAACTTCTTAGTAACGTCATTCAACTCATTTTGAATCTCTCTCTTCCACTTGTTTTCTGCTTCAATGTTTTCCATATACACTATGTTGTCCTTCATGGATCCACTGACTTTTGATCCTAAACTTAAGTGTTCCAAGAATCTCCATGCATCCTCCGGCTCTTGCCACATAAATGTTCCACTCGATGAAGCATTTATCATGGCCTGATGTGTCTCATTCACTCCTTCAAAGAATAGCTTGACCAACTGCCACCTTGGAATATCATGATGAGGGCATGACCTCATCAACTCCTTCAATCGTTCGAAAGCCTCATGGAAAGCTTCCCCAGGCTTTTGCTGAAAATCCTGGATAGCTCTCCTAATCTCAGTGGTCTTACTGAATGGGTAGAATTCTTGTAAAAACTTGGCCTTAAGTTGATCCCAAGTAGTGATACTATTAGGCGGTAAAGATGTGAACCAATATTTAGCTTTGTCCTTTAAGGTAAAAGGAAACAATCTTATCCTAAAATTGTCTCTACTAGTGGTCCTAGGGGTATTGGCATTTGCTATAGCTATGAATTCATACAAATGATTGTATGGATCATCCGTTTTATACCCTCTAAATTGCGTTAGTATTCCTATCAATTGCGGCCTAATTTCTACTTGTGCATCTACATTATCTGGAATATAAATGGGCGATGAGTCATCATACTCCCGCGGTTGGAAGTGTGATGCAACCGATTGCCCTCTCGGTGTGCAAAGTACAAAGGTTGAACAAAGTTACCGTTATAGTGATGATCATTATTGTAACCTTGCTGACCCTGCGGTTGTTGTTGTTGTGGTGCTCTTCGTGGAGGTCCCCGACCTCGATTCCATGGTTGTTATGGTTGCGGCTGCTGTGGAACCCATCCTTCTTCCTTGTCCTCGTACCCATGCTCAACCTCCTGATATTGGTATTTCTACGTTTGAGTTTGCTGTGGTTGCACATACTGGGTTGGTTGTGGTAAGGTTTGAAAAGCTGGTTGTGGTTTAAGGGTGGTAGGTTAGTATGGTGGTTGTAATAGTTGTGATTGTTATGGTTGGGGAGCACTTTTCATGGCATATGTGGTCCCGATAGAGCCCATCAAACTATCCGTTGAAGATGTCGCAGTTGTGAATGAGTTTCTTGATATTTTTCCCGATGAGCTCCCGGGACTACCACCGGATCGGCAGATCGAGTTTACCATGGATTTGGTTCCAGGGGCAGCTCCTATTGCCCATGCTCCTTATCGATTAGCACCATCAGCGATGGCAAAGTTGAGGAAGCAGTTGTAGGAATTACTCGATCGGGGATTTATTCGACCGAGTACATCACCTTAGGGAGCACCTATCCTATTCGTGAGGAAGAAAGATGGGTCTATGCGAATGTGTGTAGACTACAAAGAGCTGAACAAGATCACCATAAAGAATAAATATCCCCTACCCAGGATCGATGATTTATTTGATCAACTTCAGGGAGCATCCTATTTCTCTAATATTGATCTGAGATCGGGATATCATCAGCTGAAGATTCGAGAGTCAGATATCCCAAAGACTGCTTTCCGTACCCGTTACGGACATTACGAGTTCCTGGTGATGCCGTTTGGACTAACCAATTCCCCTGCAGCCTTTATAGACTTGATGAACAGAGTGTGTCGTCCATTCCTTGATACCTCTCTTATCGTGTTCATGATATACTGATCTATTCCTAGAGCCGGGAAGAGCACGAGGCGCATCTACGTCAAGTTTTGGAGTTACTTCGTCGAGAGAAGCTGTATGCCAAGTTCTCAAAGTACGAATTTTGGCTTCGTGAGCTTCAGTTTTTGGGGCATGTTATTATCAGCGAGGGTTGACACGCCTAGGTCATCGTACGGTCAAAAATAAATAATTTACCTCACTCGCACTAGTATAGTGGTAGTCAGGGTCGATCCACAGGAGTTTCGTGGTCAAGGTAGGCAACAGATTACCAATTGTAGCGTCACGCTACAACCAGAGAATCTAGTTTCTAACTTTTACCCAAACAGTCCTAAAATCTTCAAATCCAATAAAATCCAATCCAAGCATAAAACCAAACTAAAATCAAAACCAATACTTAACCTAATTACTTACTGAAATCAGAAACACAATTCAGAATCAGAAGTAATAGAGATCAAGCCAACACATTCACACATCCTAATCTCATCCAAAGCATTAAAAATGTAAAAAGAACAATTAATCTTAACCAAATGATTTACTTGCATTCAAACTCAATCCAACTTGTTCGAAACAGTAACATAAAAATTCAGAAACCTTAAACCTAGTGCTAATGGTTGTCACACCCAATTAACACAAAGCTAAGCTACTAAAACTACTAAACTAATTGTAAATTAAATGAAAGAAACATAAATACCATGTATGGTAGCTGAATTCCGAATACTGGAGTCAAAGAAGCCTGGTATCCACCGCCTTATCTTTGACTCAGCGCGACGCGCCCTAGGTCATCTCCGCGACGTGCGTGTAAATTCGACTCTTTTGTCTTTATCTTCGAAACTTCTTCCATTTTGTACGCATTTAGCCTCTGTTTACATCTTTTTTTTCCAAACAAGCATTGACACAAAAAGTGAGAATACCACAGCATATATGATATAAATTCACCAAGAATAGGGCATAACAACGACTAAAATACTTGATATTACTAGGCGTTGTCAAGGGTGTTAAAGTTGATCCTGCAAAAATCGAGGTTGTAATGAGGTGGGAGCCGCCACGGAATCCATCGGAGATATGCAACTTTCTTGGGTTAGCCGGATATTACAGGAGATTTGTGGAGAACTTTTCTTCCATTGCAACTCCTTTAACTAAATTAACAAAGAAGGGAGAAAAGTTTGAATTGACTGAGGAGCAGCAAATTGCATTCCAGAAGCTGAAACAAGCCCTATGTGAAGCCCCAATGTTGGCATTACCACAAGGTGGGGAAGATTTCGTGGTTTATAGTGATGCTTCCGGGGTGGGCCTAGGATGCGTCTTAATACACAGGGATCGGGTGATTGCATACGCATCCAGGCAGCTGAAAGAAGCCGAGAAAAGATACCCGATACATGATCTTGAACTAGTTGTCGTGGTGTTACCATTAAAGCTATGGAGGCATTACCTATACGGGGTAAAGTTCAAGATCTATACAGACCATAAAAGTCTTAAGTACTTGTTCGATCAAAAGGAGCTGAACATGAGGCAGCAAAGATGGATGGACTTACTTAAAGATTATGACTGCGAGATTTTTGTACCATCCAGGGAAGGCGAACGTAGTTGCAGACGCTCTCAGTCGAAAAGAGAGACCCATTAGGATTGTGTCTGCTTGTATGAGCATAGTCAGTCGACTACCTGAGCTGATTCGGGCAGCCCGGGAGGAAGCAGGGAAGGCGTAGCATGTAAAAAGTGAACGCATGGTTAGATATATTAACCAACTTGAGGAAAATTCTCAGTGATTGAAGACCTTTAGAGGTCGAGTGTGGGTGCCAAAGCAGGGTGAGGCACAGAAGTTACTCCTCGAGGATGCTCATTGTTCCCGGTATGCTGTACATTCGGGTAGTACCAAAATGTATCGGACGTTGAAACCGTTGTATTGGTGGCCGGGGATGAAGCGAGACATAGGAAGATATGTGGAATGGTACCAAACATGTTCGTAAGTAAAGTCCAATCATCCAAAGCCGTATGGAGAAATTCAACATTTACCTGTCCCAATGAAAAAGTGGGACGAGGTCACCATGGACTTTGTGACAAAACTTCCTCGGACGCCACGTGGACAGAATGCAATATGGATAATCGTGGACCAATTGGCCAAATCCGGTCAGTTCATACCCATATGTGAGAGTTATCAAGTTGGGAAATTAGCCAAAATCTATATCGCTGAAGTGGTCCGTCGACACGGTGTATCATCCTCCATTATATCTGACCAAGATGGCCGATTTATTTCTCGGTTTTGGCAAAGTATCCAAGAGCAGTTCGGGTCAAAAGTTTTGATGAGTACTGCCTATCATCCTCAAACTAACGGACAGAGTGAGAGGACTATTCAGTCATTGGAGGATATGCTTCGTACATGTGTTATAGATTTTGGCGGGAGTTGGGAGGACCACCTACCTTTGGTAGAATTTGCATACAATAACATTTACCACTCCAGCATCCAGATGGCGCCGTACGAAGCATTGTATGGAGCACCATGCCGTACCCCGACCTGTTGGATAGAGTTAGGGGAAAAGCCGTTAGCCAGACCAGAGATTGTCGGCCAAACTGAAGAGAAAATTCGAGAAATTCGAGAACATTTGAAGGTTGCTCAAAATCGCCAAAAGCAGTATGCTGATCGTCGAGTGAAACCTATTGAGTTTCAGGTTGGTGACATGGTAATGCTTAAGGTTTCTCCGTGGAAGGGTTTGATTCGTTTTAGGAAAAAGGGAAGCTGAGTCCGCGCTTCATTGGTCTGTTTCGTGTATTGACAACGCTTAGTAATATCAAGTATTTTAGTCGTTGTTGAACCATATTCTTAGTGAATTCATATCATATATATCGTGGCATTCTCACTTTTCGTGCCAGCACTTGTTTGGAAAGAAATAATGAAAACAGGGACCAAAAACGTACAATTTGGAAGAGGTTTGAAGATCAAGGCAATATCAGGCGAATTCGCACGCGCGCCGCGGGATTCACAAAGGCGCGACGCGGTGATGAGTCGGTGGAGAACATTCAAATGCCGAAAAAACAGGGATAAACCCATACGCGCGCCGCGGAATTCATCTGTGCGCTGCGCGGTCGCTTAATTTTTGTAACTATAAATAGAGGGTTTTAGGTCGAAAAAATTAGCAAAGACCTGGCATAGGAACGACTCCCAAGGCCTCTTTGACTCCAAGATTCAACTTTCAGCAGCCATATTTGGTATTTGTGTTTATTTTTCTTTAATGTTCAATTATTTTCATAGTTAGTAGCATTTGGCTAGTGTCTTTGGGAGTGACAACCATTGATACTAAGTCTTAGTTTTTGTTTTGGATGCTTTGTTTACTGTTTTGAATCATTGGGATTTGAGTTTTGTTAATGAATCATTTGGTTATTAAAAATTGTTCTCTTTTCGGTATTTTATGCTTTTGAATGATCGTGTGGATGTTTGGATTGTGTTTGATGCTTGGTTGACCTTTTTTTGCTTCTGATTTTTAGATATAATCCTGATTTCATTTAAGTACTTAGGTTAGTAGTTGAACTTTAGTTTAGTGGATGTTGTTTGGAATTATTTGAGTTTATGATTTTTGGGATTGTTTGGCAAAAGTTAGGAACTAGATCCTCTGACTGTAGATTGACACTACAGTTGGTAACCTGTCACCTGTCTCGACCACGTAACTCCTGTGGATCGACCCTGACTACCGCTATACTAGTAGGTGTTAGGTATTTTTCTTATTTTTGACCACACGACGGCCTAGGCGAGTCAAATTTTGGCGCCGTTGTCGGGGAGTTGTGAGCTTGAGAATAGGTGGTTTATAGGATTTTTAGTTTTTGAATTTTTTGTTTTAGTATTAAGATTTTAATTTGGTTAGTATCTTGCTTTTTGAGTTCTCGGGCGTGTTACACTAATGCATGCGTACCCATAGGGGTGAGCAATTATCCCCTTTGCTTTTTGACTCAGAGATTGAGCAAACTGCGCGCAAGATCTGTGCACGTAAGCGTTTAAATACAATGAGTTTTAGTAATATCAGTAGTAGTTTAGAGCATGTTGCCCAGGAACCCTCGGGTGAGGCAACGGGGATGTCATTTATTCCCCTGGTTTCAGAATTTCACATTGGGAGCACGAGTGCTGCTAGTGGTGCAGTTTCAGCCCCTGCACCTATACCATCATGTACTCCGCCGTCGATTACGCCATTTCAACCTTTATCCCAACCACAATCCATAAACCCGTTTACATCTGCCATGTCTTCGGGAGCGCCGACCCGTGATGGCACCCCATTATCTAGACAGTAGAAACCCATTTCACAACCTTTATCACAACCACCACCAGTACTTTTTAAACCACAAACCACATTCCAACCTATACCACCACAGCAACAATACCAGCAGCAACCTCCTCAGCAGCAGTACCAGTATTAAGAGACTGAGGAGAGGTATGAGGATGAAGACAAAGGATGGGTTCCACCAGCACCACAACAATCATGGAACCGAGGTCGAGGACCTCTGAGAAGAGCACAGCAACACCAACCACCACAAGGTCAACAGGGATATAATGATCATCATTTTTACGGTAATCCTGCTCAACCCTTGTATTTTGCACAACCGAGGGGGCAATCGGTTGCATCACACTTCCAGCCATGGGAGTACGATGACTTGTCGCCCATTTACATTCCAGAAAATATAGAATCACAAGTAGAAATTAGGCCTCAGTTGATAGGAATCTTACCGGAATTGATATAAACAAGATGACCCGTACAATCATTTGTATGAGTTTATAGCAATAGCCAATGCTAACACCCCTAGGAGTACTAACAAGAACATTTTTAGATTAAGATTGTTCCCATTTACTCTCAATACAAAGCAAAATATTGGTTCACATCTCTGCCATCGAATAGCATTACTACATGGGACCAACTCAAAGCTAAGTTCTTACAAGAGTTTTATCCGGCAAGCAAAACGACGGAGATCAGGAGGGCCATTCAGGATTTCCAGCAGACGCCTGGAGAAGCTTTTCATGAAGCATGGGATCGCCTAAAGGAGTTGATGAGGTCGTGCCCTCATCACGATATTTCAAAGTGGCAACTGGTTAAGGTATTCTTTGAGGGAGCAGGTGAGACAAACCAAGCCATGATCAATGCATCATCTAGTTGTACTATTATGATGCAAGACCCGGAGGAAGCTTGGCAGTTTTTGGAACAGCTAAGCAATGGATCTAAGGCAAATTTCTCCACGAGGAAGACAGTAGGCACAGCTGCAGCAGTAGGAGATGATGCCGATTGGAGAAAGGATGTAAAAAAGGAGATAAGTGAGCTTAATAAGACATTTGATAGACTCATGTCTACTCTGCAGAATGGATCTCAGAGCCAGCCACAAGGAAGTCAAGGAGGACCAAGGACCTAGGAAGCAAATCAAGTCTATGGTCAGGGTCAAGGTCAACATAACAATGGACGACCCTATAGACCATATAACCAAGGTTAGCAGAATTTGAATAACCAGAGGCCGAACAACTACCAAGGGCAATCATCCAATCCGCCCAGGCAATATCAACCAACGAATAATAATGGTAATGCCAATGGTAACAGCAATAATAGGGGGCCCAACAATTCCATCAACAATGCCCCAGGGACTCAGGAGGATCTAGTCGCAAAAATGTATGAGATGTTCAACACAACGCAGCAACAATCTCAAGCCAATGCGAAAGCTATTGCCAATATGGAGAGGCAAATCTCCCAAATCGCCGAAGACCAACGAAAGAGAGATAATGGGAAGCTGCCCAGTACCATAGAAGTCAATCCGACCCATGGTCAGCGGGCCGGGAAAGAACATGTCAACGCTGTCGAGGCTGAGTAGAGAAAAGTCACCTTGGAAGATTTGCTAGAATCTGGAAGTGAGGCTAAGAGTGAAAAGGAGGAAGTTAAGATTGAAGGTGAAGGTAAGCAGGAAGAAGAGGTTAAGGAAGAGGTGGAGATTGAAGAGGAGAATAAGAAAGAAGAGGAAGAAGTACATGTTGAGAAGGAACCTCAACCACAGGAGGACAAGGAAGTCCAGAAAGGGGACCAGCCAACAGTGGCTGGAATCAAACAGAGGAAGAAGGACAAGAAATGAAAGAAAAAGCAAGAGGTGCCTGTCGAGCCGACTGGACCCTCAATTAACCAACCTCTATGGGAAGAGCTAAAGGATGCCCCTAAAGACACTAAGATTCTTCAGGAGATGTGTAGGAGTAATAAAGAGAGTAAGATACCTACACCCGAGGTGGTGAGGTTAACTGTTAAGGCAAGCCAGGCATTATTAGGGACATTGCCTAAAAAGGAGAGGGACCCCGGTTCACCACTGATTGCTGTCACGGTGGGGGATGTGACTATTAGGAACACCTTGTTGGATCTTGGAGCAAGTGTTAATGTATTACCGGGATATTTATATGACAAGTACAAGAATGAAGAGTTGGAGCCTACCAAGAGAGTGTTGCAGGTGGCGGATCAATCTACCAAAGTATCCCGGGGTAAACTAACAAATGTGATAGTGAAGGTAGGGGACTTTTTCTATCCAGTCGACTTTTTGGTAATGGAGTATGAAAGCTTAGAAAATGCGCCAGCATTAATTTTGGGTCGACCATTTCTAGCCACAGCTGGGGCTGTGATGGATTTCAAAACTGGATATTTGGACATCTCTTTTGGAACTAGAAAGCGCAGACTCAACATGTTTGGATGCCCAATATCCATGCCATCTGGAAGGAATGATAAGTACTTGAATGACAACCCTCTCATGCCACCTGGAATTAAGGACAAGGTAAAACAGTGGACACGAGCGGGCGAAAGTGCAAAGGAGGAGATCTTAGGTGAGGTGCAGCTGATGGATATGATGGAGTTAATGGAGATGAAGCATCAACGGTATGAAAAGGACGCAAGATGCAGGGAAGCCAAGGTTTTCCAACTTTTAGATGCTCAGCAGCAATGGATCAGTCAGGTCAGCGATAGAATGACACAATTGACTTCATTGATCGCAACAGTAATCCAGAAAATTGCACCATAAACAAAGGAGGCGATGTCCAGTGAAGAATGGGAAGGATAAGAGGCGATACGTTTGGCTGAAGACGTTAAACTTAGCGATTGTTGGGAGGCAACCCATCTTTCATAGGTATGTACTGTATTTCTTAGTAATTAGGAAAATTATATCATCGTCATTGCAGGTGTTATTGGTCCAAGGCAAGTGTGGGGTTGTTTTGAAGGAAACTTGAATTTTTAATGACCGCGCCGCGGTCAGGCTATTTTCGTGCCGTGGGGTCGTAAACCAACCCAATGCACAGGGGTTGATTTGGGGACACGCGCGCTGCGGTTTGCTCATATCCGCGTCGCGGGATTCGATCAGTCGGTTTCCGTCGATAAAAAGGTAAGCTGCGACACTATTCACACACACCCACGCCGCAGAGCTCTGATCATCAAAAAGTTTCTCATGTTTTTCTTGCTCATTTCATTCACGCTACCGAGGTATGTCATTCAAACTAGTTTTTACTTGTTAAAACTAGCTATTAGGCAGCTGATTTGGTTGATTTCTCCAAAAAACTCAAAAACTTAGAAATCGGCAATGCTAACTCGTAGGGTGTTTATTTTGCCAAATAATGACCCTAGATGAGTTAGTCTGTGCTTAGGCTACCCTGTAGTGTATTTGGATTGAGTTTAAACAGGTTAGATCGTGATTTTGGGTTTGGAATTTGAAACAGCCGCTCGCCGCGCCGCGCCCTGGTACTTGGGCCGCGCCGCGGTTCGGTGGGGAAGATAGGGACTTAATTTGCAAAATATTTTGTCTGGCTGTTTTTTGTGCAGATGTCTTTCAGGCTTGATCATCCTTTTCTCCAGTTCCCCGCTGAGCTGGACAGTTCGGTTGAGTATATTTAGAGGAGGGATGCCCTCACAGGTCGCCGGGTTCTTGAGGCGACGATCATAGACCGGGATATTCTTAGAGAGGCTGGATTGTGGGCTGAGATCGAGCCCTTCCTCCATCGCACTTGGTCGATGGGGAGGCTACCTTTACATGCCGAGGCTGGGACAGGCTCTTGGCCACCCAGGACGACACCGTATATACTGAGCTTCTTTTAGAGTTTCTCTCGACGGTCCGTTTTTCACCGGGTTCATCGGATGCTCGGTCCAGACTCGTCCGATTCAGATTGGGGGGAGTCCCCAGGGAGTGTAGTCTCTGGGATTTTGGGAGATGCACGGGCATCTACACAGAGGCGGACCTCCAGCACCGATAGTTCACGCAATTCTTTCACGGGTGCATCCAGGGGCAGCCCGAGAGGGATGCCAATCCAGTTGTTTGGGCACCTTTGTCCAACGTGCATTTTGAGGCGTGGTCGGCCAGGGAGAGCCAGCTCCGCAACCCACTTCACCGGCTCATGCACCGCATCGTCTCCACCTCCATCATGCATACGGAGGGGGCGAGAAGGTGTCCGGTGAGGACATGACGTATCTCTGGGTGCTCCTTGACCCCTCCAGGTTCCTCCACCTCCCGTTTGCTCTAGCCGTCTCTCTGTCCACCCATGCGACGGGTGCATCTTCCAGCAGTCCTCTGGCCTGCGGGCATTATATCACCCGCCTGGCCCGTTCGTATCGGATCCTTACTGCTACTACCGCAGCCTCTTTGACCGCTTTACCTCCAGTTCGCACATCTGCGTGAGCCCTTGAGAACATGGGGTTGATCGAGCATCAGCACCCGGGCCAGTACGTGAGGGTGGCGACCGAGGCACCCCAGGACCCTCAGCCAGCATACGCCCAGCCAGGTTGGAGACGCCGGAGACCGGCAGCACCAGCACCAGCAGAGCCAGCGCCACAGCCACATCAGGAGGATCCATCGGCCATCCATCGATTGGAGGCCAGGGTCGTGAGGATGGAGGAGCAGTTGGAGTGGATTGGGGAGGTACTCTTGGATCTAGCCACACAGTAGGGACACCGCCCCAGACCATTTCCAGCCCGAGCCCATGATCACGAGGCAGGATCTTCCAGGCCACCAGGTGGCGATTGATGTATTTTTCTTATTTTCTTTTAGATATATGTACTGTACTTATGACACTTTTTATCTTTTGTATGTTTATATTTTATTTGTGTTTGCTTGTTTGCATTTAATGTTTCTGTTGAGTTATGCATGTAATACCAAATGGAGGAGTTGTTTCAAACAAGTGTGGGGTCACCATGCCCCCTCAACTTGCTTTGACCACCGGCGTGTTTACTGTTGCGCTACAACTCTAGAATGCTGAACCAGGACTTTTTGTTCGTGTTTGTGTACCTGTGACAATCAAGCAGTCTACTGTCAAAGGGGTAACTCTTTCTCCCTAGTTCTAGAAATATTTTTTTAGAACGGGGACGTTATACGATTTTAAGTGTGGGGTGTGGACGGTCGAAAGAGTACTTTTTGAAATTTTTGCAAGAAAAGACCAATTTTCAAAATGTTTAGCAAAATTTTCAAAATTTCTAATAGATTGTAATTTTGACACGAATAGTTTCTGAATGTTATAGCATTGGTATTTTTCGAGAGATACCATTTAGTTGTTATCATGCTATGAGTTTAGTCAAACAAGTTGAGTTTTAGGAGTTAGAAGATTGGACTGTTTTAAGTTTGGAATTTAGGAAGGAATTGTCAATCTGTGGCCTTTATTGTTCGAGCCGGTAGGTCTAAAATGGGTGGACCTTACACACCTTACCACCTAAGATCGTCTGGTCTGGGATGATATTTCTGAAAGCTCGTTACATGGACAACATCGAAATTCATGGACAATTCTTTAATGGCCTTTAGAATCTGAATGAGTAAGTTTGCTTTATGCATACAGAAAATTTGTAATCAAGGGTTCTTTAGAAAGCCATGAATTCCAAATAACATTCCGATTATGTTTTCACGAACTATTTCACTCTAACTCATAAGGCAATAAGCTTTGAAATTAAACATATTCAAGAATTGTTTGAGTCTTAGTTAAAATCTGTTAAAAACTCTCTTGCTTGGGGACAAGCAAGGCACAAGTGTGTTGTGTTTGACAACGCCTAGTAATATCAAGTATTTTAGTCATTGTTGAGCCCTATTCTTAGTGAATTTATATCATATATATCGTGGTATTCTCACTTTTCGTGCCAGCACTTGTTTGGAAAGAAATAATGAAAACATGGATCAAAAGCGTACAATTTGGAAGAAGTTTGAAGATCAAGGCAATATCAGGAGAATTTGCACGCGCGCCGTGGGATTCAAAAAGGCGCGACGCGGTGATGAGTCGGTGGAGAACATTTAGATGCCGAAAAAACGGGGATAAACCCATACGCGCGCCGCGGAATTTATCTGTGTGTGGCGCGGTCGCTTAATTTTTGCAACTATAAGTAGAGGGTTTTTGGTCGAAAAAATTAGCAAAGACTTGGCATAGGAACGACTCCCGAGGCCTCTTTGACTCCGAGATTCGATATTCAGCAGCCATATTTGGTATTTGTGTTTATTTTTCTTTAATTTTCAATTAGTTTCATAGTTAGTAGCATTTGGCTAGTGTCTTTGGGAGTGACAACCATTGATACTAAGTCTTAGTTTCTGTTTTTGATGCTTTGTTTACTGTTTTGAATCATTGGGATCTGAGTTTTGTTAATGAATCATTTGGTTATTAAAAATTGTTCTCTTTTCGGTATTTTATGCTTTTGAATGATCGTGTGGATGTTTGGAATGTCTTTGATGCTTGGTTGACTTTTTGTTGCTTCTGATTTTTAGATATAATTCTGATTTTAGTTAAGTACTTAGGTTAGTAGTTGGACTTTAGTTTAGTGGATGTTGTTTGGAATTATTTGAGTTTATGATTTTTGGGATTGTTTGGCAAAAGTTAGGAACTAGATCCTCTGACTGTAGAGTGACACTACAGTTGGTAACCTGTCACCTGTCTCGACCACGTAACTCCTGTGGATCGACCCTGACTACCGCTATACTAGTAGGTGTTAGGTATTTTCTTATTTTTGACCGCACGACACCTAGGAGAGTCATGTGTTACAGAAGGTAGGAGTTGTGGCATACTGATTAGAGCTACCTGATGAGTTAAGAGGCATTCATGAGGTTTTCTATGTGTCGAAATTGAGGAAGACTTTGTTTGATGATTCCCAACGAGTGTTTTTATCTAAAATTGAGATAGATGAAAAGTTGAGGTACCTGGAGCAGCCAGAAAAGATATTAGACCAAAAAGTTAGACAGCTGCGTAATAAGAACATTAGCATGGTGAATGTAAAGTGGCGATACCATAAGGGCTCGGATGTAACTTGGGAAACCGAAGAGGAAATGAAGGCAAAGTACCCCCAATTGTTTGCTTGATTCCAGGGACAAAATCTTTTGAAGGGGGAGAATTTGTAACGACCGTTTTTCCAAAAAAAACGGCATGAATAGTAACTTCGGCATGAACAATAACTCCGGCATGAATAGTGTCGCCGGGAGTAGTTCTCGATGATGTACGCGCTTACATTGTGAATAGTGCGATGATGTAAGCGATGACATCGTGAATAGTGTTTTACAGCCCTATAAATAGAGGACCAACTTCTCCATTTTTCACACACATCATACTTCATTATATACATCGAGTGATAAGAATCAACATTCGAGGCAACTAGGATTTAGAAGCAATGCTCTTAGCTTTATAAACGGCTAAGATTACTACATTCAGAATTTGAAGTGTCATTCGGTTTGAGCTCAATATTTATAATATTTCATCAGGGTGAGTAATCGATGCTTTCCCTATTTGTTATGTGAGTATGGAGCCGGTGTAGCTTAGTGCTACTTTTCCTTTGGGGACACATTACCGGTACATGTGTTTGGGACCACCTTTCCATAAGGTCACATACCCGGTAGTTGTGGTTGAGACCACTTTTTCTGTGAGGCCACTTACCTAGTGTTTGTGGTTGGACCATATATATATTGTGACGGCTGTATGAGCAGTAGGTGTGGTGGGACCACATACATGTGTTGTGATGGCCTAATTGGTCGGCAGTTCTATCACACACTCAGGGGGTGTACGGTGAGTCTTTGTGACTCGATACCGCAGGGGTAGAAGAAAGGACGAATGTGATTGATTAAGAGCGTTGTGGATGAGCATGGGGCTGTGGTATGATGTGGTGGAAGTATAGTTACATGTTTATGTGATTTTTTTATAATGTTATATACTGTGACACGTATCAATTATTCACTGAGCTTTTGTAGCTCACACTTGTTGATACTAATTTTGCAGGTACTATAGACCCCACTAAGGGGAAAGATGTGATTCGGGGTTAGAGCAGATGATAGTAGCAGCCCGGCTTTGGGGAGATTTCGTATTCCTAGATACCACTTGTGTGCCTCTTACTTGTAACATATACCCCTACATTAAATTTTGTTGTATAATATATGTTTTAAAGTATGAAAAAATAAGAAAATGGGGTGTATTTATTATTGTAAGTCGGGTGTTACAATATTGAGCTTGAAGCATTGGATATATGAGACTTCTTGAAGGACAAGAAAAACGCATAAGAAAAAATGCTGCTAAAAACATTCATGATAGATTATCTTCATTTGGTTAAGAAGTTTATCTTTTGTATTTATCAGGTTTTTGGTTAAGAATATTTGACAATGGTATTTTTGTTTATGTTGCCATCCAACAAGTGGGTTTGAATACTTGACAATGGTATTTTTGTTTATGTGGTCATCCATGGTGGTTAACTTTAATTATAACAATCATGTCTTTTTAACATAGTCTCTCATTAATTGGTTAACTACTAATTAAAATTCTTATTTAATTTATAGTTGTAATCATTGACAAATCATCTTTTTACATCAACACACAAAACGTATTTACCTTAGCAACGATTTTTTATTAAATCACATATAATCATCACTCAAATCACTGTTAAGTATAGATCTATGTAAATACATTATACTCTTATTAAAGTTTGTCTATAAAACCATATATGATAATTTATGATTATAATGTCAACACTTATAATCATAAATGATTGAGTCTGTTATTATAGTAATTTATATACACATTCTTATAATCAGAAATGATTACTTTGATAACAATCACAACTATTTCTGATTATAATTGTGGACATGTTCCATACGTAAATACATTATAATCTTAAAAACGTTTGTCTATAAAACCATATATAATCATTACGTAAATCTTTTATACATATACACTAACACATATAAAGGCAATCATTTCTGATTATAATTGTGGACATCTTTCCTATATAAATACATTATAATCTTAAAAATGTTTGTCTATAAAACCATATATAATCATTACGTAAATCTTTTATACCTATACACTAACACATATAAAGGACTTATGTAAACAAGTTAACACACAAAACATAAGTAAATAAAATTTAATTATACACTAAAACAAATATAGCAAACCTATAAACATGTTAATTAGAATGCATTAGCATGAGGTAATCATTGACGATTGTATCTTACATTACTCATGTTAATTACAATGTTCATCAATATTCACAAAACTCGTTAAACATAAATATTCAATGAATTTACCTATTCATGCATGGTCAAGAAATTAAACAATGATAACGCAAACCATTTACATAAAAACTGATATACCAATAACCTTCAAAAAGTACAAAATAAAATGTAATTCTTTACTGATTACAAAACCTATTGTTTATTACTAGTTATTTGTTGTTCTCGGTCAATCCTTACTTGCATGTCCTTGCATTGTGATTACTCATGCAAATTCTTCTTGAAGATTTTGAAGATGTTGCTTTTTCACTATTACTAACCAATATTTTCTTTTTCCCACAACCTTTATTTCGTATGCCGCTTGGTACTTGAAACTCTATTGTTTCAGGAATATTATTGATCTCTAGTAGATTTATTGCATCTTCTTCATTTTTGTTAGATGATTTTTGTTTTGAAGCAAACCGCTCCATATCCTTCTTCAGGTTTCTTGTACTTTCAACCAAAGTTATCCATTTGTCCTTATCTCCTTTCACAACAACTAAACAATGTTCAAAATTAACATATTTAGATGTTAGTTTTCCAATTTCCTCATTTTTTTCTAGAAATCCATGCTTATTTAAAAGATTATGGCTTGAAATGACATCTTTTCTCCAATGCCTCAAAATGCGTTTATTTGTAATTTCTTCAATATTATTATTCTTTAGAACTGCGAAGATATGACGACAAAGTATCCACGCACGAGTGAATTGTTGGCAAGAACATGTGACATCCTTTTCCAGCAGTTTTAACTCAACCTGTTACACTTATTTAATCAACAATTTATAAATGTTATTTCATTTCATTTGAATAACACGTTGAACATAATAGATGTATTTTAATCATCAATGATTACATGTACAAACAACTCAGATATGATAATAGTAGGTTTAGTTTTGAGTACATTGCATTTAGTTTAACATCTTTTTTCTCGTCCCAATGTGTAATTGTAACAACTTGCAATCCATCTATATACTCAATGCTATCCAATGAACAATTCCATGCACCCTTATATATCTCATTTCAAACATCTAAGAATATTGTTTTTGTAAACACACTAGCAGCATGTTGATCTAGTCCCCTTGGCATTTTAAAATCATATATTGCATCCTTTGTTGCTTTATCAAGTTGTCGTCTGGTATTTCTTTGCTTCTCGATTGTCATGTCATAGTTCATCATAAAATATATTAGGAAATTTCCAGAGTGTGCGCATTTATTGAAAAAAGAATTTATGCTTTCTGACGTGGATGTTGTTTTCATTAGTCCGTACATCGGCATATCTTTGAAATACGTTGGAATCAAACTTTTCCTTATGTTGAACATATCATTGAACCATCTTTTATCCACTAAATTTTACTCCTTTATCAGTATATCTCATTCTATTTCAAATACTTCTGGTTCTAGGTACACGTTCCATACTAGCTTATTGAAGCGTTTACGAAAATCGGTTTTCTTAAAAAAATCAGGTGACACCTGTAAACCAAATATCCATTTCAATCAGTTATGAATATCATACATTCACAAATAATAAAGTTTTGTATGTTTTATACCTTCTTTTGAAACTTTTGCATTATGTGCCACATGCACATTCTGTGCTTCGACTGAGGCAACACACATTCAATAACTTGTATGATAAAAGGGCCTTGATCAGTCAAACCCAGAGTTGGCTGAGTCCCATGAGCTTTTAAGAATGCTTCTAGCAACCAAGTGTATGATTCAATTGTCTCATTGCTAAGTAGGTGAGCTCCAACTGTGACAGGGTTTCTGTGATTATCAATAGTTGTAAACGGGACAAAAACCATTCCGTACCTAATTATAAGGAAAACCAAAAAATTGTTACACATTGCAATTATATCAAGCATTAACACTTTATAAAAATAAATAAATCAATAATCATAACTAATTACTGGTTTATAAATTATCAATCAAAACTTCATACAATAAATCTTCATAGAAATTTGATTTAACGTAATTGTTGGTTCTGAATGTTGCATCTAATGAAATAATATTGCTGAATTCCTTATAATATAAATTTTCTGTCTCGTCGACCCAAAACATAGCATTGAAGACGTTATTGTACTCAAATGTGTAATTCGGTAACTTGGTCTTTCTTATGTTCATCTTATCTACTATAAGATGTGCATCTTTGTCACATAATATATTACCCAAATTTCTTCTAAAATTTTTATAATCGATAACTTCAGTTCCGACTTTATCATAACCGCCTCTTAAACTATCTTGCAATTTATGTGACCTTGTTGAACCGATGTTAACTGTAGATGACCTTATCATAAATTCTTTATTTGAAAACTTTAATTTTCTTGCTTCCTTTCAATGTTTCCTTTCTTCTAATGTATCAAGAGGGTGGTTGTGCAACTCGTGAAATTCTTTTATCTTGAATGCATTAATATGAATTCTTTCTCTTTTAAATTGTATGCCAGTTTTACAATCAGTAATGATGAAGTTGGACTTACGTCTCTTCCTTCCAGAACCTTGAGAATCCAAGGTGTCTATTGATTTATGTGGTATTTTTCCATTTATGTTACAAACTACGTGCTTCATTTTAACAGTGTCGTCACCAAACCTTTTTTTGTGAATATAAACGCACATCAAGTCCCGCTTTTTCAGCATGCAACTTATACATGTTGATCGCATCATCCAACGATTCGAAAGTAGCATCCAGATCTACCATATACTCACTCGCTAGAACTGGTTGCCATAATTTTGTCTTTCCACCAGGTGATTCAATTACATTACTGTTGTATGATTCATGCTTAGACTCATAGTCATCTTCTCCTATATCCAGTGTTGTAGAAATCGGCCTTGGTGGCCGATTAATCGACGTTAAACGCTTGGCGGTCTCCAACCGATTACGATTAGGCCTAATCGGTCAGTCTTGACGGTTTTGTCAAATATCGGCCTTAACGGTCCTTAGCGGCCGATTAATCGGTCTCGACGGTCATTTTTAATTTTTAATTATTTTTAATTTTTAATTTTTTATTTTGGTCAAATATCGGTCTAATAAGTCAAGAAATCTAAAGAAAAATCAAAATTAAAGAACGAAAATACACAAATATATAATATTTGATGTGTATCTAAGAATAAAATGATTCATACTTTGCTATTTTGTTATATTTATTTATTTTTAAATAAATCCCTTTATATTTTAGGGTCACCGACTAATCCCCGATTAATCCCTTAACCCCACTCGGTCACCAAGCTACCGTCAAACGATTTTTACAACCTTGCTATATCACAGTCTTATTTAAAAAAAACATTAATTTAATGATTATATATAATAATTAAAGACAATTACATAATATACAATATCATAAAACCGTTAAGATTTAATCACCAAAAATGACGACTATCGTGCAACTAAATTTCTAAAAAATTAGCAAAAAATTACGATATCTAATAGTAGAGTGCAAACATTATGTACTAATCATTGTAGATTAACATGCTCTCCTTATATACATTAGCATATCGTTCAAACCGTTATCGTTCAAACATTTTACATTATGGTAAAAAAATGCAAAATCAATCATCAATAATTATCATAATCATACACTTATACCATAAAGAAATTATAAACCAGTTACATTATAACAGATATATGAATTTAGGATGAACCAATCATTACTGATTAACACATGTTCACCAAATACATTTTTCCATCTCGATCAACACATCATACTCAATCATCAAAGCTTAATAACCACTCATTTCTTTCTTATTGATAATACTTACTGAATTATTTTCAAGTTCAAGATACACTTTTCTTCATTGTAATTTCATATTGCTCAAACCATTATAACAAATAATTAAAGTTTGTTTCTAATTAATCATGACTGATTAACAGAATTCGATTTAACATATTGAAGTAATATTAATCATTACTGATTATTAAAGCTCATTACATTTAGCACATATTCATAATAATCAGTACTATAATATTGATATGATCACTTCTAATAATAACACTCTTACGCAATAACTAATTCAATGGAAAAACATTGGACAAGGACATTACCTCCACCATTTTGTGAAATTTCAAAACTCTCTAGTGATTTATTGTCTGACTCTTCACTATCATCGCGGAAATACAAATTGGAAACCATAATAATATATGAAAAAATCGGAAATTTGAGTGCTTTTATATCAACTGGTAATCTAAAATTGATCTCGATTGGAACCTAATCATGTAGCCATTGAAAAATCTATGGAACCATGAATAGATACGTAAATTGTGATCGAATTGATTTTACCTGTAAAGTGATAAGATTTATACAAACAATGAGCTTAAAAACTTAAGTTCACATGCACCCTAATAAGGATCTATGTTTTCTCATTTGAATCTATAACTAAGAACTAAAGGTATATAATAAAAATTATGTTCTAAAAAACAATTTAGAATCTCATACATTTAATGCTTTGAAAGCAACCACCACAAGTGTCGTACCTCTAATGGTTCACACCCAGAACCAAGCAAGCAAGAAATAAGAGAGAAGAAGGGAGGATTCCCTTGAGAATGGTGTGGAATATGGGGTGGGGAGGACCTCTATTTATAGTCTCAAGATGATAAGCAATAAGGAGTATATCTGCCTTATTTAAGATCCTGATATGATAAGGCTTTTATCAGATAAAAGGATCTGCTTATCACTGCCATAAAAATCCTTATGGGTTTCGAAATCCACAATGCCTTAGGCCTTAATTTCGTCCAAACCCATATAGGTAACCCTAATTGTCTATTGCTCAACTATTAAATAATTACAATTCAGCCCCTGCACTTTTAATTAATCCAATTAATTCCAATTAATTTATGATCAATTATTAATTAAATATTATGATTTCTAAATAATATATTATTCTCAGAATATATTAATAAATCATATTTCTCTCTCTCTTTAAGTTATCTTGTCCTCTGCTAGGTTTTGAGGGCAACCCAAAAGGACTGTGCTGCCATCAATCAAGTATATTCCTAACTTATTATCGTGGCTTAGACACCAAATCCAACAGTCTCCCACTTGGATAAGACTATAACTATAATTCAATATAGCTTCTAAATTGATCAACAAATTGTAGCTTCCAAAAGCATGCTGCCAAACTCTGACCCGGTCAGTTTTGTGTCCTAAGATAAGTGATCATATGATCCTCCGTTGTACATGATATCATTCGGACTTGAGACATGGATTAGAATCAATCTCAGTCCAATACTATGTTTCCTGGTTCCATGATTTGTGATGATATAGGACTTCTAATTGAACACATCAATGTAGTCATGGCTAGGCTTAGCACTCTAAGTCATCACCAAATCACCGAGGGGCCCACATATATCGCTTTTCCCGTTAGGACAAAAGGAACGAATAAACTTCGACTCATATGCTTGTGTCTTTTACTCATCAAATCACACACAACAATACGTTTTATAACATCGAGTTACCGATGTGTTTATGCATTATCAATGGGCAACCGACTTGTAAATTTCAACTCATATGTCTCTGTTTCAAGACCATAAGATGTTATCGTCTCAGAATTACTCGTGATTAATCCATGAAGTAATTCTTTGAGCGTGAGTCGGTCCAATACTCAAATCTCTATTTCTAAGTACTCATGAACATTGTAGCAATACCATTGCTATGTCTAACTCCTTAGACAATCCTACAATTCAATTCATAACAGTCTTACTTACTTCCAAAAGTATAAGCGACTGTGGAATCATCTCGGGAAGTAAAACATGCAAAAATGAATACTCCTGCTGATTACTAAGTCTCCACGAGGTAATCACCAAGTCACTTTCATTATAACACTGTTATATTGGTTTCTCGATTTCTATTAAACTTTCAATTAAGATTTATATGTCTATATGACTGTAACGCCCCAAAATTTGTCCCTTTTAAAAAAAACGCATTAATACCAAAAGCGCATTAACGCCAAAAGCGCAATAGCACCAAAAGCACAATAGCTGGTGTAGTATTTTATAAAACTCAGTATTGAAAAAAATCTCGTATTTCAAAAACCGTGTTTCTTTATAAAATGAAATGTCAAGTTTTAAAAACATTTCTCAAGACCTCATGTCGTGTCCTAAAGATTTGGTCCCAACAAAAACCATTTAGTTGTAAAAATGTTTATACAACTTCGGGGGTTACAACTCCATATCATATAAGACCATAGAAAGCAAGTTAGGATTACAAACCAGGATATCAGCCAAGGTTCGGTCCATCTAAAATCTCAAAGCTGGTGGGTTTTCCTACCCGCGTCTTGGGTCTAAAAGACCATGTCACAATCGTGACAATAGCTGGCGGTTATATACCGCTTCTTGAGGTCTATAAAGACCAAAGCTAGCCAAAATAGGAGGACAAATCAACCTATAATGACGTCGTAGGAGACTTCTACTTCGCGACAGGAGGTACCATCCCAGTAGAGTCTTGTCCCGTTACAGGGACGTGTCCGGACCTCACTGACTCATGCAATCACACTCTATGCATGCTAAAAAAACGCTGCTTTTCTTTTGTACAAGAAATCACAAAATGCCATGAGATGCATGTGACCCTTTCTAACCGCCGGCGACCACCACAGCCGTAGAGGGCGGCGGCGCTGCTGTCATTTGGCCTCCAAGGGGTCAACAGTAGCTTGGCTGTCATTCGGCGCTGCTGTCATTCGGCCTCCTGAATCCAACTTACCATGCTCTAAGAATTAAGTCGTCAGGATAAGTCCATGACACTTATGATTGAACTAATTTGTGGAAGCTTATGGGATCAGATCTATTTTATTCCGAACATTTTCAGAATCTAAGGATTATTTATAATCCCTGTATCATTACTTTCAGAGACCCTTTCTCATGCATCTTGAATCATATTAAGATCATGCTCATAATGGCGAGGTTTATACTAACGATTTCATGTATCTGATAGATGTTTGTAACTATGTGAATATCTTGTATCTCCTTTAGATCATGCCAGTTCATTACACTTTGTAATGACAAGAAACTCTTTTATGAAGTCATGCATCTTGAATCCTATCAAGATCACGCTTACATTGGCAGGGTCTAAACTGATGATGCCATCTATCTAATAGATGCTCTTGACCACCTGAGTATGTTGTGTCCGTTCTAGACATTTCATAGCAAATCATCTCTTAATGCCAAGTCATTACACTTTGTAATGATAAGAGACGTTTCCTAGAAATGGTATGTAACTAACATACATTGACAAATAGATCACAACGACACTCCAAATGGCTTTGACATGGTTATAGGACTCTTTTAGATTATCATAAAATCCAAATCTTTCTGACATGATTATAGGAATCCTTTAGGCTATTCACAAAATCCAAACATTTGGAAAATTTGAGAATCCAAATATCGTTCCTTGCGAGGTGCCCCTGAGATGAATCTCGGGGCTTTGTACCCTTCTGTATCTGCATGGTCTTGATGAGTCCCTATTAGTGTGCCGGTAAACCACACACGCTCCACTAACGACTCATAAGGTGCATTTACAGCAAACAATATCCTTTCATATTTATTTCACTTTTGTTGAGAGCGTCTTTCAAAATCAATCACATAACTTTGAGTATCGCATCACTCAACCATTCTTTCTTAGAATGTAGGTACGTATCTATCTATGTTTCCTTCTTTTGACGATTCAATTACTCCCACTGGTTCTTAGGCCACGTGTAAAATCAGTCAAATTATCACATAGACAGAGTCTCGCCCTTGTGTTCTCTTATTTGGCAGCAACCAGGCTCACCAATGCTTCCAAGTAGTAGGATTGCTTATCCATACCAACTAAGTGTTTTACGACTAATCGGTATGTCACCCAGATCATAACACTTTATGACGGTGAGTAATACTACTAGTATGTGAAGAGAAGGGTATGTCAGGTTTAACAGGAATCCGATCCCTGGTCAAGCCTCAGTGATGACTAGAGGTTCTTTCAGTTGGCTAATCCTTGAACATCTTCAGGATAATTCTTACTCCCACTGTTTCCTTAGAGTGTGAGTCCTTTCTAAAAGAACTCTTCTTGTGGGATGGCCAATGAAACGTCACTGTTGATCAGGTTCAGGCCAGTCACGAGGTTTTGATGAACGCTTCATGACCTTGGACCCTCTATGTACAAGTGGGGCGAACCCAGCTTTACATTTCAAACGGTGTCTGTGCAACCTATTTAGTTTAAGATGTGGTCGGGATATGGTTTTATGGTCTGACTGGTTGAATATCTAACTTATTGAAAACTATTGGAAGTGTATCTAATACATCGAGGATCGAACTCTTTCGATCAATGCTCAATCTTCTTCCCTAAGACACATTATAACCGTTAATGTTCTTGGAAGAGGATGAAGTGTGAAACATTTTCTCAGTTTATGTTTTTCACTCAGACTATGTTGATCTTTATACTTCCTTTGAAGTCCTTGAACAGTTCAAGGTTTCAATCAATCACTTATTCCGAAAAGCGATGTCATATTTGTCATACTGCTTGGCAAATATTATGAACTATAATTAATTGTGTTTTGTTCGTAGACTCGAGCAATTCACTAATGTGTCAATTGCTCATAATCTTAATGTCTTTTACATCTCCATGTAAATTTATGACTTTGTTAATTTTTTCAAGATATGCATTCTTCGTTTGGCTCTAAGTCAACCGATTCCAAAATCCTATCCATTGGATCTTTGGGTGATGCATTTCTTGCAAGAATTAATCTTATTAAGAACTCACTTCATCATGTGACTCTAAGTCAAATGATTCCAAAGTCATGTCCACCTGGATCTTTGGTTGAAGCGATTCTTATTAAAATTTAACTTTAACAATGATATAACACAATTCTTAAATCCAACACACTTTGGATGAATCAACATTCAAGTTATTACTATTAATGCAATTAACACATTCATACAACATTTCAAGGATAATTTAAAGAAAAACGACATTTTATTAAAATCAAAAAATCCTTGAACAATGTACTATATGATAACAATGTCATATGAATCTACAAGCTAATAACAAAATCAAATATCTAACTAAACTCTAAAACCATACGAGATTATGATCCAACCTGAATGTGCTCCTATGCATCAATGTCCTGCATCCTATTGAGTCCTTGCATACAAGGAAAATGTGACTATCACATTCTGTATCAAGGAATTAAGGATCAGGAGTTTTGAGCTTTAGATATATCTGAGTTGCCAAACGACTCGGTTTTGGAGCATCTTCCAATCTTTCTGTGACTGTATCCGTCCTAGTGGATTCCCATTTTGAGACATCTCAGAATGGTCCAAACGATCTGGATCATTTCTCGATACGTCTTATCTCTGGACTTAATCCTGAAGTAACTGAATCACTGGAACTATGCATCTCTATGAACAACTCTCAGAGAGTCAACATTTAATGAAATTCCATGATAGTCTTGTTCTGGTTCCCTTTCCTATACATCTGGATGAACAGATCATGCTGGCTAGTCAGCGAGTCGAGTTAATGCTCAACTCCCGATCAATGGGGTGACCAAGTTTATACAGTTTGCTTATGTGTCCCTCAATCATGATAACATGCGAACTGACGCTACTTCTTCGAGCTTGCACACTTCAAGCTCTTTGAAGATCCCAGTTTATTCCTTTTCAACCGGCTCTTGGAACCTTTCCTTAACTAGCCGTGCTAACTCATATGACACAAGGAATTATAAATCCCTGTGGAACTTGGGGTCAATGGTCAACACCATAAGGCAATGAACTTTCTCAGATTCATCAATCAAGAAGTCATGCTCATCACAAAGTTGTTGTGTGATGCCATGCTTCGGGGAGCAGACACTCAATCAGATATGGCTTGCCAGCAAAACTGAGAACCATTCTCCATTTACGAAGCCATTCTACATAGTTTAGTCCAATCAGTTTTTCCATATACAATAGATACTTTCTGAAACTCTCAGAAATGGGTGTTGGAGGAGGAGTAGGAGAGTTGACACTTTCTTTAGACATCTATAAAATCACAATTTACTAATTTAATTTAATCCTTTTAAATAATTACCCAGTTATATTTAATAATGCTAGGATCCAAAATGCCCCAACTATGGTGTGAAGAGGGATGCCGTAATCACAACATAATGGTCATTAAGGTAGATATACTTTTATCAATTTCACTCTCCATGAAATTCCTAGATCTGTGAGATTCATTGACTGAGGTCAATGGCATGTTTAATCTCGGATTATGCCCTTCTACTTGTGACTGGGATGCCGAGGATCACAAACAAGATGTGAATAACCATGCAAATCACTTGGTAACCTCAATGCCATTTTTCAACTCACATTGATGTGCTGGTTAACCACACGAGCTCCATCAACAATGATAATTTATGAGATACCCATTACCACTCTTTATGAATCCCTATTAGCGTGTCGGTTAACCACATGAGCTCCACTAACGATTCAAAAAGTGTAATGTGTTACTTCATGGGTTAGCATACTATTCACATTTTCCTAAAGTAACTAGATTTGGGTTTTATTGAATGTTCTAGTACTTTGTCTAATAACATTATAATTTTAATGAGATTAGGTTTTGTCCCATCAAATCCTTTCTGCTAACGACAGTCCACTGATCAAGGGAGCAGGGGTGAGAGTGGATACCCATTCAACCACTATTTTATAGGCAGTTTCCTTATACCCCTATTATAGATCAGTTTTCTGAATGAGGCATACTAGCGATTTGACTGACTTAATCTTATACATATAGGTATTTAACTTTTAATAATAATATGTATAAGGTGTATTTTAAACATTTTAAAGTATTTAGGCTCATCATTTAAATTTTCGAAATTAAAACAAATTTAATTAAAATTTAAATTAAACCTGAAGTGATTTAATGTATGTCCTTTAATTAACAATTAATTAAATTAATTAAAACACACAAGGATTAACATATTAAACAATTTAATTTAATCCTGTTCCTTGCCAACTAAGTTATCAAAAATAAGTACAAGGGTTTCCATTTATTAAATAATAATATTTACCAAAAATAGAAAAATCCTAGAGGAGCCTTCAAATTTTCGAAAACTACATGGTGGAGGCTAGGGTTTCTAAAACCCAAACAAGAAGTCGACACCTTAAAGACAAGGGTTTTAAATTCAATAAACCTTAATAACAATTCTTCTATTATAACTATTTAACAGAAAACAGATCTACGCTCTGATACCACTGATGGGATATGCAAACAATGAGTTTAAAACTTAAGTTCACATGAACCCTAATAACGAATTATGTTTTCTCATTTGAATCTATAACTAATAAATAAAGGTATATATTTAAAATTATGTTCTAAAAACAATTTAGAATTTCATACCTTTAATGCTTTGGAAGCAAGCACCACAAGTGTCGTGCCTTTAATGTTCACACTCAGAACCAAGTAAGCAAGAAATACGAGAGAAGAAGGGAGGATTCCCTTGAGAATGACGTGAAATATGGGGTGGGAGGACCTCTATTTATGTGACAATTGTCAATTTGGTCAACAAAAGTCAACGAAAGTCAACCGTAGTCAACCAAAGTGTACATTAATCCATATATCGAAATGTAATTTTCGAGAACTTTTACAATGTATTATTAGATATTATAATACTACGTATGCCAATTCAAAACAATTATTGAGTAAACGCCGAAAATACGGATAGTAAAGTACTGTAGCGTAAAAATTCGATAATCGTACAATTATTATTTTAAGAATAATAATATTCATAAAATGATGTATCCGTAAATACGAACCTGTGGATATATAGAACGTCGAAAATGGAGTTCGTATGTAAAAGTTACAACGATTAAACCACTGTGAACGGATAAATGTACACAGGGTTTGGACTCAAAATACAAAACGTGGTGCTTTAAACATCAAATATGGAATAACAAATTATATATTATGGAACGTAATACTATCTAGTATTTAATTTCAAAGCCAAATACAATTTTCGGTAAAATGTCAAAAATCGCGTAATCGGAGGAATACTGCGCTTAAACGCGTATTTCATCGCCTAACGAGTTATAATGCAATCTAAATAAATGTTTAAAAATGTTTTATACATAATATTTATTTAGAATTTCGTTTCATCAAAAACTCATAAAATTTCACTAAAACGTCTTACGATTTTATAAAAAAATCACATATTTATATAAGTAGATTGTCATTTTTATAAAAATTAACCCCCCTACCCCCATCAGCTGGAGCTGACCTTCCCCATGCAAAGTCCAATTCTCAAGATGCTAAAGCATGATTTGAAAACCTAGACCTAAAGTCAAACCCTAAAATCTAATAAACTAACTATAATTCATTTTAAATCTAACCTAACTCATTTG
The DNA here is from genome assembly GCA_023525715.1 of Cichorium intybus. NCBI lineage: Eukaryota > Viridiplantae > Streptophyta > Magnoliopsida > Asterales > Asteraceae > Cichorium > Cichorium intybus. Next base: position 113,159,274 of record CM042009.1, read on the forward strand.
AACTTTCACCCAACTATTTTCTTCATCTCTCTTCTCTCACCCTCGACCTCACTCTCCTTTCCCCTCCACCACCATTTCAAAGACCCACGACCACCTTGCTCCACCACAAACCACCATCATCTTCCACAATTTCAAGAGTAAATCACCTTATTCTTGGTAAGCAACTTCTTCTAGTGATTTTAAACATTATTACACAAGTTTTATTCCATTTACACACACTAACATCAACATAAAACTATTGGGTAATAGTTTTGTCCAATGGTCCTTCGAGTTATGAAGCTTAGATCTTGATTTCTACTGTAAATCCCGCAAGAACAACATTGTTTCTAACTAAAGCACGCGTCAAGGGTGAGTTCATACCCCTCATTTTCATCTTTTCTAAACTTTTAGGGGGAGAATACAAGTTTACATGTTAAAAATGATGATTTATACAAGTTTATATGTGTTTATATACTATAAATAATGATTTACACAAGTTTATAAAACTAGTAGTTGTGTAAAAAAGTTTTTGATATGAAATATGGTTAGATCTATGTATTATGAACATTATGATGTATTATGTTTGTGTAAAAGTTACAAAACTATAAATAAATTGTGTAAAAATACTAGATCTTTAATATAAACGTCATAAAAACGAAAACTAGTAAAAACTACGTTTTTGTAACCGGAAACACTATTCTCTAACAAAAATGGTTATAACCAAGTTATTACACCATTTTTGTGGGAAATATCTTAAAAGATGTTATTTATAATCATCTAAATAAGTTATTTCGTTATTGTTCATAAAAATATGATTATTACAACGGTATACTAAAAATAGACTATTATTGGAATAGTATGTTTTTGTGACTGGAAATACGACTTTTCTAGTGATTTATAAAAAGAACGTCAATTTGACGTAATAACGACTATTTAGACTTATAACGTCATAATAAACTTGGGAAATAATATTTTTACAAGGAAGTTGGTATTTTAAACAAAAATGTCTATATTCAAAATAATGTGTATGAAAAATGACCATTTGGAAAGATTACCATCATTTTGACAAAATGACAAGATTTAAAATGTTGCCTTCACTTATGTAAGATGACTAAAACAAATTTCTTGCCATGACATGTTGATAAACTTTAAATCTATCTTATTAGTATATTTAGTGCCTTAGATGTAAGAAATTATACTTTTCAACTCATTGACATCTTTTAGGCTTAAATACGTTAACACAACGAAAACATCTATATAAATTATAATGGGTATAATTTATGGAACGAACAACAAAGATACGACAGAAATACTAAAGATAAATATATAAATATATAATTATTACATACTATAATTATCATGGGAAATTTGATAATTACAAACGTAAAGAAGTTTTCAATATATTTACAGACTATAATTATCATGAACATTTTGATAATTACGAATACAAAGGAGTTTTCACTACATTTACAAGCAAGGTTTTACACTATAACTATCATGAGTATATCTTGATAATTACAAATACAAAAGGGTTTTCATTTCAGTACGAACTAGGATAAAACATCACGTTGGGTGGTTATGTGAGACATTTCTTCACAGTACTTAAAGATGTACGCATTAAGTCCTGGATTATAACCTTAATCATTCATGAGCGAGATAGTTGTGTATAGATCTATACGGGACTGACAATCCCGCACCTAAGCTGCTAGCTACAGCTAGACCGGCAGGTCTGGGGTGACAAATGTCTTAACATTGCGACGCCTGAAGAACGTCGTGGCAGACCTGCATAGAGTCATAGCAAGGTTATAATAACTCACATGAACGACAACGAATATCTTTAGTTTGGGGAAAAACATCTTCAAATGGTATTATATAACTATAAAACTACATGTTGCTCTACACAAAATATAAGTATGGTTTTTACATATACATACAGGTTTTATGGGATTAAAACCATATTTTATCAAGATACAAATATAAGTACGGTTTTACTTATACATACGAGTTTTATGGTATTAAAACTACATTCTAACAAGTTACAAATATAAGTATGGTTTTATTTATACACACTGGTTTTATGGAAATTAAAACTACATTTCATTAAGATATGAACATACGTACGATTTACATATACATACGAGTTTTATGGTATTAAAACTACATTCTAACAAGTTACAAATATAAGTATGGTTTTACTTATACATACAAGTTTTATGGAAATTAAAACTACATTTTATCAAGATATAAATAAAAGTACGATTTTACCTACGTAAAGGTTTTACGGAATCAAATCTACGAATAAACATGTATTTACATGGTTTCGTACAAGAATAAGACTATGCAATACTATTTTCAAATATAGAAACACGTATACATTTTTGGTCTTTGGGTTTTAAGACTATGACTCACTTATAAGAAAATATTGGATTTTCTGTTTTCAAACACTATCTCTTTACAAGGAAAAAGGGACTATGGATTTTCTCATACAAAAATCTTATGAACTCACCAACGCAATGTTGACACTCTTTCAAATTACTTGTATTCTCTGGTAACAATTAGTCAGGTCCGACTAACCTTTTGGAATAGGATGCGAAGACGTCTCTTTTACATATTTCATTATCATACTGTAATTGGGTTGAAACAACACCGTTTGAACAATGTAACTTTCCAATTATAATGTATGATGGTTGTTATCTACTTATGTTTCGATGTATGCAATGGTTGTGATGCTATGTCCCGTTCCGCCCTCAGACGATTCCGCCATCGTGGTTTGGGGGTGTGACAATTTATAGTCTCAAGGTGATAAGCAACAAGGAATATAACTGTCTTATTTAAGATCCTGATATGATAAGGCTTTTATCAGATAAAAGGATATGTTTATCATTGCCATAAAAACCCTTATGGGTTTCGAAATCCACAAGGCCCGAGGCCTTAATTACGTCTAAACCCATATAGGTAATCCTAATTCTCTATTGCTCAACTATTGATCAATTACAATTCAGCCTGTGCACTTTTAATTAATCCCAAAATCAATTCCAATTAATTTCTGATCAATTATTAATTAAATATTATGATTTCTAATTAATATATTATTCTCATAATATATATTAATAAATTGTATTTCTCTCTCTCTCTCTCTCTCTCTCTCTCTCTCTCTTTAAGTTATCTTGGCCTCTGCTAGGTTTTGAGGGCAACACAAAAGGACTGTGTTGTCATCAATCAAGTATATTCCTAAATTATAGTAATGGCTTAGACACCTAATCCAACATAAAGAATGAAAGATCACGATCATATCCATTGATTATAGGTAATCACGATTATCTAACTTTTTAATGAATAATTAATTTAGTGATTTACTAATATGCCCTAAAAATGATTGGCCTCGCGATCTCGACCTTTGAACAGGTCTTGCATGACCTTCTCTCTCTCTCTCTCTCTCTATATATATATATATATATATATATATATATATATATATATATATATATATATATATATATATGTGTGTGTGTGTGTGTGTATGTGTGTGTAGCAAAATTAATAGTATACCACGTGACACGTGTCATTAATAATTATTAAATTTGAAAAATATATTGTACATAATATTCATGAATTTTAGTAACTTTAAGGGGTATTTGGTTCGTGGATTTCACACTTTAGAATTTCAAATTTAATAGAATTTCAAATGATTCACGATTTGTAATCCTAGGATTTAAAATCCCAAAACCTATTTGGTTGGATATAAAAACCTTTATAAAATTGAAAAAAACAAACATTGGAACCATTAGAATTAAATCGCCGATTGTGAATCAATGATGGAGAATCGATGACAGAACAGTTGACACGGAATCTACAATGGAGCTGACGTCGGCGATAAGGTGGTTTTAAGTGAAGGCGGCGTCGGTGGTGGGGTGGCCGAAGGTGGAAGCAGAGTGGTGATTGGTGGTTGGAGGTGGAGGTGGCTTCAACGTTAGGGTGCCGAAAGGTAAAGGCGGCGTTGACGGTAGGGTTGTCGGAGGTGGAGGTGACAACATCAGCAGTGGGGTTGCGGGAGGTAGGACATGGACAGTGGGGTCATCGGAGATAGAGGCGATGATGGTAGGGTGGTCGAACGTGGAGACGATGTCGACGATAGGATGGCGAGAGATGGAGGAGGCGACGACGATGGGTTGATTGGAGGTGGAGGCAACGTGGGCGTTGAGGTGGACAAAGATGGAGGCGGTATCGGCGGTGGGGTAGTCGAAGATCAAGGCAGCAAAGAGAGCAGTGGGGTGTCCGGAGGTAGGCGCGGCGGAGGCAGCGAAGTGGTCCGAGGTGAGGCGACATCGCCGGTGGGATGACAAAAAATGGAGGTGACATCAACGGGGTAACCAGAAATGGAGGCGGCGTCGGCAGTGTGGTGGCCGGAGGCGGAGGCGACATCGCCGGTGGGGTGACAAGAGATAGAGGCGACATCAATGGTGTAGTGGTCGGAGCTTAAAAACACATCATTTATTCATGGAATTTTAAATGTCAGGGGTGATAAAGTATTTACAAATCTCTCATTCATGAGATTGTTCAGTCAGTTTTGAAAGTCTTATCATTTCAGATATCGCGATTATTTCCAACCAAACGTAGGATTTCTAAGGGTTTAAAATTTAAATCCTAAAAAATGCGGTAAACCAAATAACACCTGAAGGTTAATTTATTAAATTTTTAATATCTATTTTTCCTTATTTTATATTTTAGCCATACCAAAGAGGATACAAACAATATGTTGCATACACTCTATCCGGTCCAATCGAACATGGTATACTTAACGTTATCTAAAATTTCTTTCGATTTTGTTTTTTCTAAATCAAAATATAATGCAAATGGAATTATTTAAAAGAATTAGTCAAAATCGCTTCATCTCGGTTTTATTCGGCCATGATTTGTGACCCGTGACTCCGATGACCTATACACCCCTATTCTTATCTTATATGCAACTTTATTAATATTTATTTTACGTGTCTTATCTTTTACGATATTGGTAACTTATATATATATATATATATATATATATATATATATATATATATATATATATATATATATATATATATATATATAGATGAAGGTTCAAATGAGAACAGAATTATATCTTGAGAACATGAGAACAAATCTCAGCCTTTAATAGTAGAAAAGCAGGCGCGTGTTTTTTTTTAAGTGATAGAGGGTAGTTTGGTAAATGTGTATTTTATATCCGACGATAACAGCGTTGCTTCTTTACATTCAAAGTTCGTATCTTTTTCCGACATTGTTGCCATAAAAGACGCTTTTTGATTTTGATACTGATATTCATTCCGTTTTTGTTCTGATTCATACGGATATACATTCGATTTATTAAACACGAGCTTGCGATTTCATATTTTTGTTCTTTCTTAGGCGATTTCTCTTCTGATTAAAATCGATTTTGATTGTCGTCCAACACATTCGATTTTTATGCGGATATACATTCGATTTTTTCTTCTGATTGATCCTGTTATAGAATCGATTTCGGATTTTTGTCAACGATTCAAGCGTATTTGATATTTTTATTCGAGGACGATTAGTGAGAATACAGATCACGAGGATTCAAGCGTATTTGAGCTTCTGTATCAGTTATTTTGGTTCGATTCTATTAGTTCAGATGGATAACTATGTTGATGATGTTAATATATGTACAAACGAAGAAGAATTTAGTATTTTCGTTACGATATCTGAAGATGAGGATACAGATGACGAGGATTCAAGTAAAAATGGTCAGAATTACGGTTTTCCAGGTAAATACTATTAAAGTTTTATAATCACATGTGATTATATATGTGAATGTTTGTAGTAGTTTTATTATGAATCATATGTGATTATATATGTGAAGTTTTGTAGTAGTTTTATTTTGAAACAAATAAAATCATATGTGATTATATATGTCGATTATTTGGAAATCAAATAAAATCATATGTGATTATATATGTCGTTTAGTAGGGATCAAATTCAGTCATTAAGTAAAGATAATTGTTGTAATTTTCAGAAATCGTATGTGATTTTTTCAATAGTCATATTTGATTTTTTTAGATCAAGACTCTGCATAATGATATATTATTTACGAATTTAATTTGTAACTCATATGTGGTTTATTGTGAATCAAATTCAATCATCAAGTAGAGATAATTGTTGTAATATTTGAGTACTCATATGTGTTTTTTCAGTAATCATATGTTACTTTTTTAGCGCAAGAATGTTTATAATCATATGTTATTTACGTATTTAAGTTTGTAACTCATATGTGGTTTATCTTGAATCAAATTTAATCATTAAGTAGAGATAATTGTTGTAATTTTGAGTAATTATATGTGATTGTTTTTAGTAATTATATGTGATTTTTTGAATTGAATATTTTTATGTCATTTTAAATGTGATTAATCAGGTGATGAAGAGTGTACTTCTTCTTATCAATCAAACTGTAGTACTATGTTGTCAACAAGTAGTGTAGTGTACAATAACGAGGTTCCACATAATGTCAAACCGGATGTTCCTGAAGAATTTAAACCAAATTTGTTAATGAGATTCAAAAGTGTTGATGCTGTAATTGAGATGTATAGAAGTTATGCACAGAAGGCTGGTTTTGATGTTCGTTTGAATACACAAAGGAAAGTTGGTCAAATTGTAAAGCATAGATTTTTACTTTGCAGGAGGAGTGGAAAAGTAGGACAAAAATCAGTTGATACCAAACGTAACACAACATACAAGCGTACAGATTGTAAAGCAAAGATTGTTGTTAAGCTTGTTAAGGGAACTAATGACTACAAGTTTGATAAATTCAATGAAATGCATAACCATGAGCTTGAAGATATACATCATTTAAGAAAAACAAGAGAATTGCCATTCTCGGACATGGAGTATATTGTTCGGTCTTCGACAGCAAAAATTGGTGCAACAAAGGCATACAAATTGAAGGCAACCTTGATGGGCGGGTTTGAGCATGTAAAGGGTAAAGTTGGTGATTATAAAAATTTTAAGAGAAAGATCATTTGCATTATAGGGTACAAAGATGCTCAAATGATTCTTAATAAAATGATGGAGCGGAAAGACAATTACCCGAATTATTCTTTTTATTATAGATGCGATAAGAACAAGGTGTTGAATGCAATGTTTTGGGCCGATGAAACAGAAAAAGCTTATTATAGTGAATTTGGAGATGTGATGTCACTTGATGCTACATTTCGAACAAATAAGTAAGTTTTCCCTGTTATTAATCATTTGTGATTTTTGCAGAATATGTTTTTGATTATATGTGATTTTTTATTTTTGTATGAAACAACAGGTATAGATTGGTTTTTGTTCCATTTACCGTGATTGATCATCATAAATCATCTGTTACTGTTGGAGCTGGTTTATTAAGCACAAAAACCGTTGATTCATATAAGTGGTTGCTTCAACAATTTATGAATGCTCATGGAAAAGAACCAGTAATGGTGTTAACGGATCAAGATGCAGCATTAAAGCAAGCAGTTGAATGTGTTTTTCCAAATTCAAAACACAGATTGTGTATGTGGCATATCATGAAGAAACATCAATCAAAGGTATGTTATTATTTTTATATAATCACATGTGATTGTAACCAAAACATTTTAACTTATGAAGTTTTTATTGTTCAATTACATGTGATTTTATAAGCAAGCGGTTGAATCATATATGATTTATATATTATGTGATGTATAATCATATGTGATTGTGTATGTGGTTTTACAAATTGCAGCTATCTGTGGAATTTCTTAAAAAACACAGGCTTTAAGAAGTGTTTTAAGCAACTTGTATGGGACTTGAATATGGAGCCTAATGTTTTTGAGACGAAATGAGATTTGTTAATGAAAGAATTCAATCTTGAAGAAAAAAGATGGTTCAAAGATATTTTTAAAATACGGGATTCTTGGATTCCTGCATATTTCAAGGACTTTCCAATGTGTGGATTGATGAAGACAACATCAAGGTCCGAGAGTATGAATTCTTTTTTTAACTCGTATTCACAAGGCGAAAATTTCCTTGTAAATTTTATGATGAATTATGATAATGCTATTCAAAAACAACGAAATTCGCAACGTGAACTTGATCATAAAACAAAACAAGCGCATTATGGAATGAAGTCACCATCCGATATAGAACAACAAGCAGCAAAGATTTATACCAGTGCTTTATTTTTTGATATTTAAAAGGAATTGTATAAAGGAGTATGGTTTTGTGAAGATAAAGAGTCCACAGAGGGAGATGGTGTGGAATATTATACTGTAATTCAGAAGAACAAGATAAGGGAATTTAAAGCAACGTTTTAGGTAATTATTGATTTGATTTCTGAATTTTGAAAAGAAAATTTACTCATATGTGATTCAATGTTTAGATATATACTAGTACGATCATAAGTGATTACGTTAGTCGTATTCATATGGGATTTCTGAAAAAGAATGTTTAATCATATGTGATTATTACATATTTAACATGTTGGAATAAGAATGTTTAATCATATATGATTATTATTATTGTAATAGGTTGAAATAAGAGTCGTTGAAAAGAAAATCAAATGCAGTTGTGGACTATTTACACAATGTGGTATATTGTGCAGACATGCCTTCAAAATATTGATAAAAAAAGATTTTAAGGAGATACCTTCAGAATATATTCTAAGACGATGGACAAAGGATGTTATATATTCGAATCATAATCTTATTAGAGATCGTTTTGACGAAAGGGATGCTGAGGTTACAAAACTTGTGAATGAAGCATTCTTTACTTTTCAATCATGTTTGGATATTGTTAGAGATAATAAAGAGAAGCTGGCATGTTTTGTTCAGAAAACCAAACATATGTTGAATGATGTCAAGAGTGATTCTACAAGTGAAGTAACAACAAACAATGCAGATTTAGTTGAAAATCTTCTTGGAGTTGCAGTTCCAGAAGAGATTGCTGTTCAAGTTCCTGTTGTTCAATTTAATAAAGGTTATGGAAAGAAAAGGCTGGTTGGTGAATATGAGAAGTCTATTTTGAAAGCACAAAAGAAGACTAGAATTTGTTCTGGATGTGGTAAAAGAGAGCCACACAATTTACGTACATGTCCAACAAGAATTGCAAATCAGAAAAAAGAAACAACAGGTTCAATTTTAAACGATTAATCAAATATGATTTTAGATGATAATCATATATGTTTTCAGAAAAGTTTACATTGGTGACAATTGATGATAATCATATGTGTTTTTTTGGATATATATGATTTTTAGTCTATTTTTCAAATATATAATCACACATGATTTTAAATATAACATTTTTATTTACAAATGACACATGATTAAAAGTTGCATATGATTATAAAGATAAAAATTAAGATATATATTTTTGTGCAATCACATGTGATTTCTGATTTCAAATAAAACATTATAGGCACACATGATTTTCTAGTCTATCCTGTTATATAATCACACATGATTTCAAATAACACAACTGTTTAGAATTTTGTAGTTGCCACATTTAGTACATATATAAAACATTATAATCACACATGAGTTCAATTAGCATATTTCTTTAAGAATCACACGTAATTCAAATAAGAGAAACTGTTTAGAAATTGTATTTGCCACATTCAGAACATACATAAAACATAATAAAATTGTTTGAGAGTTAAGAAATTGTTTAAACACCATTTTATCACCAACACCATTTCAACACAACCTTCAACAACACCATCCCGAACCTTCAGAACTCCAAACCAACCTTCAACAACACCATCCCCAACCTTCTTAAGAACACCATCCCACCACATTCAGAACATACATAAAAGATAATAAATTTGTTTAAGAGTTAAGAAATTGTTTAAACACCATTTTCATCACCAACACAAATATTAACAACAGCAACCCAAACTTCACAACACCAAACCAACGTAACCTTCAACAACACCATCCTAACCTTCTTAAGAATACCATCCCATCCCTCAATTCAGATTCTGCAACCTCTGTTGAATAATTTGGCTGGCATCTTGCAGATCTTGGTTTCTCTTTGATTTAGGGACCTTGGAGTAGTCCCTAGCAAGATTCAAGATATCGTTTTTCATAATGTTTATATCAGACATTATTAATCTATGTGCATATTTTGATCTAACCATGTCCAACATAACATCTTGCGAACCACCTTCTTTCGGAAAACCGCAACTGTATTTGCCATCAGTTTGACCTTTAAATGTCTCCATATGTCTCATGGCAAAAATCCCACAGTCTGTTTTATTGTTCTTTGTTTTCCAAGGCATGTCCAGTAAATTGATTGTCAAATTTGGATTTGACATTTGTTTTGCCTTTTGGTGGTTAACTTCCTCCAAATATCTGCCAAAGAATTTTTTCTACATTTAAAAAGAAAAGAAAATTAAATCATATATGCGTACAAGTTTTTTCATTTCGTTTTTATTATTAACAATGTTTATGAAATAGTACTTACAAGGTTGTTCAAAACAGGCATATATTTCCCTTCCATTGTAGCATCTGATATGCTGTTGTCAAGGATCACAATTCCTGGGTTCTTTAGGTTGAAAACAAACAGAAATATGTGTTCACTTCAGCATACAGGGAAAAACACCTGTATTTAAGTAACAATAATGTATAAGATTAGGGTTGATATGTGATTATATATACGAAGAGTATATAAAATGACTGTAACCAATCATATATGATTTAACATTACAATCGTATATAAAACGATTTGTAACAAATCATATGTGTTTTAAATCTACAATCACATATGATTGATTATCAAATATTTTTCAGCAGTTGACACTTACAAGATCAATGTCTTTTAGCAGAATTTTCTGTTTGTCATTGTACAAGCAGTCATGAAAATATTTTTTGAATTGTTGATACTGTTCTTCTTCTGCTTGCAAAGTCATCTTTTCAATTGCTTTTTTGCTTTTTTTTCTCTTTTTTCTCTTTTTCAAACTTCTTTTCCTCAATGTAGTTTGTCTAAATGGTTTATAATGTGTGTGTTAGTATAGAATATTAAAAATCACATATAATTAACAATGTATTATGAATAATTTACTGTCATTTGCATATCAAGAAAAAGTCTGTACGGGGAACTGTTCTGATCCCTTTCAAGCTCTTGATGGTTTAAAACTTCAGCCCAGGAATCAATGATTCCATATATTATATATTCTCCTGGGAACAAACTCTCCAACATGTACCTGTGTACAGTTCTTCCACTTACTGTCGTTATCACTTCATCGTTGTCAAAAGAAAAATCACATATGATTAATAATGTATGTTATGAATAACTTAGTGTCACTTACATGTTTAAATTTAATAATTTTAGAATAAGAACCACATATGAATAACTTACAAGACGTTCCCTTTTAAGTTGAAGAGCCATTCACTAATCATGTCCTCCTCAGCAGTGTTGGGGCTTTTCATGTTTATCACCCTATCCTTAAAGGGTGATTTCATGCTTGGCCCGGGTTTTTTCTGTCTTTTTTCTTCAGGTAAGACAGTTAATATTGGTTGAGGATTTAGAATTGCAGGCGCAACTTGTTTTTCTTTCAGATTTGTTTCCTGAATAATATGTTCAGAAAAAAGAACTTTTGAGAATATAATAAATTTAAAAAAGATGACAATCACATGTGATTACATACACATATAATCAGATGTGATTAAAATATGAATTATAATCAGATGTGATTGGATTACCAATTTGTCGGTTTGAACTTGTTTTGTTTGATTTTGATTGGATTCTTCTGGTGGTGTTATTTGACTGATATGAAGTTCAAAACTTGGCATGAATGTGTTCTCTTTTTTTTGTTTGATTCATATATAGTCTTTTCAAAAAATTCAATAACATCGGGTTCATTTAAGAATTGAGTATCTGTGATTGTGTTTTCAATATTATGATCATTATCTGTCTTTTTGAAAAAATCGTTCACCTCTGTTTCTTTAATTGGATCATTAACCTCTGCTTCTTCAATCGTTTTTTTATCAGACGGATTTTCGTCATTGATGTTTTCTACAAAACCAAATAAGAGAAGTTAGTTTATAATAATATACAATTAACATACAAACACATATGTGATTAAAATTTTTGTTAATACCTTTTGGATCATCAAGAATTTGTTTCACATGGTCATCTATTGTTTTGTTTATGTCTGCTTCTGTTGCTAAGTTTGATAAGTCATTCCAAAAATCCGTATCTCCACTGCAGCCAACATGGTCTTCATTATTTTTTTCACTAAAAAAATATGAACAAAAGATTATTATAATCACAAATGAATTCAATTTTTTAATTTTTTTAATCACAAATTAGTATACTGACCTGTTTCTTTTGAAGGTTCGTTCAGTATGTTCTGGATTGGTGTATTGAACCAAAATTCACTTAACGGTTGTTCCTGTTCACCGCTACTTTTCAAACTTATCAATATTTCTTCTACATTTTCGTCTGAACTTCTACCAATCCCTTCCTTCTTTTCACCATCATTTTCATCCTTGTTAACATCACTAACAATCTCCTCGATCTCCTCAATCTCCTCAATTTTCTCAATCTCCTCAATTTCTTCAATCTCTTCATCATCTTTACCATTGTCATTTTCCTCATGACCAACATCATCATCGTCAATCCTTTGTTTCTTTTGAACATTCCCTTCTTCCTCTTCGACATTTCCTTCTTTATCTTCTTTACCACCATCATCATCATTGTCATCATCATCACTTTCACTGTCTTCATTACTTTCACTGTCTTCATCACTATCGTCATCATTGTCGTCATCACCTTCACTATCATTGTCCTCAGCTTCACTTTCTTCATTATCTTCATCATTATCATCATCGTCATCATTATCAACATCATCATCTGAATCATCAATTTTTTCTCTTTCCTCATTAATTAACTCGATCATTGCATACCAAAATTCCAACTTCTTGCTTTGTGGAAGCTTGACCAATGCAGTTTTAACCAAAGATTGTAATTTTTCATTCCTCTTTTCTATCTTCAACAAATATTCCTAAATGAAACAAATGATTATATAAGTACAAATTATAATCACAAATGATTTAAGAAAAACATTGGAAATAGAAATATACATCCTCAGTCAATTCTTTCTCAACGAAAGCTTTGTTTAGACGTCCTGTGCCAAATTCACCAAGAACATCCTTCTCAAAATTTTCTCTAAATTTGACTTTTTCAGAAGTCCAGTTGTTGATCACAGGACGTGAACGCTCCACATACAGACAATTGCATTTCACACTGTCTACGTACAGTAACTGCAAATATAATTAAGAGAAACAAATTACATATGAGTTAATATGACAATCACAAATGAATAGGATAACAAATTAAAAACACAAGGCAAATAGGTCGGTGATTATTTTATAACCACAAGTGAGTTAACAGGAAAATCATATATCATTCACACGTTGTAATCATATTTGATTACATGTATGTATAGTATACAAAATTATTCTAAACAATCACATATGAGTTAACATTATAATCATATATGATTGTTCACAATACATGTATAATATAGAAAATAACATGTTAGTTATCATGCATATATGAGTTTTATCAGGTAATCACATGTGATTATAAACCATTGTGTTTTCCATTGGTTATTCTTTTCAGTATGCGAACTGGTTTTATCTACTGATTGGTAGAAAACATACAAAAATATATGAGCTATTACTCTCACTTTCACAAGAACTATATTACTCATTTTCATCATATTCAATAAGTATTGATATTGAATTTCATTATATTTGCAAGATATTTCAAGATAGTAATCAGCCTCTGCTATCATCACAGAAACTTGATTTTCATGAAAACTCATATAGCAACTATCATGCAATTCAATATCGTTGAATATGTTAAAGACAAGTCGTATAGTTCTAGCGAAAATGAGAGTGATAGCTCAGATAATCTTGTATGATTTATAACACACAACAGATTAAACCAATTCAGATACTGAATAGAATAACCAATTAAAAAGACAAGGCAAATAGGTCGGTGATTATTTTTATAATCACAAGTGAGTTAACAAGAAAATCATGTATCATTTACACGTGGTAATCATATTTGATTATATGTATGTATAGTATACAAAATTATTCTAAACAATCACATATGAGTTAACATTATAATCATATATGATTATTCATAATACATGTATAATATAGAAAATAACATGTTAGTTATCATGACAATCATATATGAGTTTATCAGGTAATCATATATGATTATAAACCATTGTGCTCTTCATTGATTATTTTTTTGCAAAATTGTGACAATTTTATAATCACAAGTTAGTTAACATCAAAATCATATATGAGTTAAACAGGGAAATCATATGTGACTATAAATCATATATGAGTTATCACGTAATCACATGTGATTGTTTATCATATAAGAATAATAGAATTTAAATTAGTAGACATACCACTAAAAATGACGCCGGTCCAACGTAGAAGGCTGTTTTGCTTTTTGGGTCAAAAGAGCTTTTTGTCTTGACCAAGGAATCAATAAGAAACTGGCACCAATCCAAATTTGCAATATCTGTTTCTTTTGTGATGTAGTTCAATGGCGAGGTGTTACATTTGCCTGTTGAACTTGATTCCAATAAAGCATTAACCAATACCGCTATGAAGTTTAGTTTGAAGTTCATATCGGCGTTTCTTGTTGATACAATTTTTGTCTTGATGTCCTGAAGTCTAACCATTGCATTGTTTTCAAATTGAGCTTTCCATTCATCATAAGAAGTATCTCCTTTCTTTCTGTATTCAAGTTCTTTAAACTTTACCTCCCCCATTGGCAGACCAAGGATTTCGTGTACAGATTGCCTTGTTACAGGAATGTCCCCTCTCTTAACCTTGAGTGTGTTTGTTGACGGGTCGAACTTTTCGAGCACGAATTTGCTCAAAGCTCCTGGTACGTCTGTCATTTTCATCTTTAAAAGGGAACCAAATCCCATCTCTTTCACGCATTGCTTTTGCTCTTCACTCAAACTTAGTACAATGGAAAACAATGCACCTGGCGAACACCTATTATGATGTAAAACGTGTAATTAGATGAATCACATGTGAATGATATATGTTTCAATGACATATGATTATAACTGTAAAGAGAAGTAAAATTTTACCTGTTTCTGATGGTCTCAAAGGTTTTTGGTATTTGTTTTCTCTTTTTTTTCAAAGGTTCTGTTGCTTCAGAATCTGAATCTGAATCCACAATTTCTTGTTGAATTTTCTTCTCAGCTTTTCTCTTTTTTGTTTTTGATGATGAAACATCGGATTCAGTTTTTTCCTTTTCTTTCTTCTTCTCTCCTTTGTCGTTCTTTCTTTTTTTCTCACCGCTATGTCCAACATCTATAAGAAATGCATAAATACATATACAATTTCATTAAGCATTTATGAAAAAAAATAGTGCATTATGAATCATATACGATTTGATAAAAAAATTGAAAAAACTCATATATGATTTATCAAAATAACATAAATCACATATGAGTTGAACAATACCTTTGTCGTTTTTTTGTTTCGATCGTCTCTCGTTTACTTTCTCTATTTTTTCCTTTTTTTGTTTTGTCGTATTTACTTTCTTTGCTTTTTCCTTTTCTTCTTTTTCTGATATGTGTAAATATATATATATATATATATATATATATATATATATATATATATATATATATATATATATATATATTGTTATAAAATCACATATGATTTAAATAAAGCAAAGCTATAAGTATTAGTACTATTAATGTATAACAATAATCACAACTGAATTGAAAGATACCTTTGTCATTTTTTTCTTTGGACCTTCGTTCTCTTACTTCTTCATCACTCTTTTGTTTTTGTTTTTTTTTGTTGTTTTCTGGGATTTTCCTTCTCTTTTTTATCTTGTTTAGCTAGTTGTTTATGAGCAAATAAAGCAAAGTTATATTATTTATTACTAGAAATTAATAAGAAAGGCATCAATCATATGTGAAAACAAGAGTACGTTTATCATTTTTCTTTTTTGATATTCTTTCCTCTTCTTCGTTGTTTTTTTCTTTTCGTTGTTTTTTCTGCTTTTTTCCTATTTTTCTCCTGCTTTATTGCATGTTTGATTGAATTTAAGTTATAGACAGAATGTATTGCTAATTATATTCTATTTGAAATCATATCATGTTTGATAAAGATATCATATATAACATATACCTTTTTCAGTGGTAGGAGATTCTGAACCCCTTTCTGAAGTTGATCTAATCAATCTGATTTTAAGATTGGCTTCTGTGGTTTTTTTTTTTCTTTTGCTGTTGTTTAATTATAAATGGTTAGAAAAATGTTATAGGAAATCATATATGTTTAAAACTTTTCGTTACAAATCAGATATAATTAATCAAATGGTTAGAAATCACATATGATTAGTCAAATGTTTTCAAATCACATATGAGTTTATGGTTAATCACATATGAGTTATGGTTAAGTATTTATGATTTTAACAAAACTTTTCGTTACAAATCAGATATGATTAATCAAATGGTTAGAAATCACATATGATTATTCAAATGTTTACAAATCACATATGAGTTTATGGTTAATCACATATGAGTTATGGTTAAGTATTTATGATTTTAACAAAACATACGATTAATCAGATGGTTACAAATCAGATATGATTAGTGGTTAATCAGTATAATAAAATACATATCGAATCACATGTGATTTACAATTTTTCACTATAACAAAATTTTACCTCAAATCACATGTGGTTAACGATTTTTGTTTTTAACAAAACATATCATTAATCAAATGGTTACAAGTCACATATGATTTATGGTTAATCAGTTTAACAAAATACATATCGATTCACATGTGATTAACCATTTTTTCACTTTAACAAAATTTACATCAAATCACATGTGGTTAACCATATATGATTTTAACAATACATAAATAAAATCACCAGCGTCTTCGTTTTTCTGCTTCTTCTTCTTTCTTTCGTATATATTTTTGAAACTTTTTTCTTTATCTGCAAGTAAGATCAAAAAAACGTTTGTGAATATGTTATTAGTTAGTCGATTTCATATGAACAAAAGATTAGTATAACAGTAATAACAAAACGAGTGTACTGATGGTTATGTTGTGATTTTCGGATGAAAAAATTCAAAAACTAGGGTTTTAACTTTGAAAACATTAGTTTTTGTACAAACATTTGGGGATATTTAAACGATTTCGTATACTAGGGTTTTTCGGATCAAAAAACATTCAAAAAATTAGGGTTTTCGCGGTCAAAAAACTTCAAAAAATAGGGTTTTAACTTTGAAAAAAGGGTAGTATAAATCGATTCATACCGTTTTTTGTTGTAGGTTGTTGATCTGGTTGTTTGCTTGTTGACATTTTGGAATCAGGATGTAGAAATCTTCAAATTTTTGAGTAGTTATTTTGCAAGTTTCAGAGGTTTTTTGAAAAAAAAAACTGACGAAATCGTATGAAATCTTTCGGAGGGAATGATTGTCTGAGCTATAGCGAGCGTGGGCGGTTGGACGTGACCTCTCGTGTTTTTTCAGTAATACCCTGATATTTCGAATACATGTCATTTAGGCCCTGAAGATATACATATTTTACAAAAATGCCACCGTGTTTAATCAATGGTGTATTTTTGTTCTCATGTTCTCAAATTACAAATTGTTCTCATTTTAACCCTCCCCTATATATATATATATATATATATATATATATATATATATATATATATATATATATATATATATATATATATATATATATATATATATATATATATATATATATATATATATATATATATATATATATATATATATATATATATATATATATATATATATATATATATATATATATATATATAGGGTGGGTTCAATACAGATGCAATTTAAATCACCTAACTGCAGAACCATGTTCATCAATGAACAAATGTTCATCAATGAACATAAATCCCAAAAATACAGTGTCATCTCAGTTACGTATTTGAAATTGGATTTAGACCTAACATTCACAGTTTTCACATCCAAGAACTTCAACAAGTAATTAAACCATTGTTCTCAGCTACGTATTTGAAACCATTGTTATAGAATATGTTCATTGATGAGCAAATGTTCATTGATGAACAAATGTTCATTGATGAACATATGTTCATTGGTGAACATATCAAATCACAATACAATCGTGAAGGATTGAGCACGTATATTGAATTCCAATTGAAATAAACCACATTACTAAGAACTACGTGAATAATTGAGCACGTATATTGAATTCCAATTGAAATAAACCACATTACTAAGAACTATATATTGAAACCAGTGTGTACACAAATGTTCATTAGTGAACATATGCTCATTAATGAACATATGTTCATTAGTGAACAACACAACTTACAAGCGAGAATCACAAAAATTGCCCTTGTTGGCATTTTAACAAGCACCTGGTGTGCACCTCAAGTATTCACATGTTGGTCGATCAAAAAGAGATTTGTATTACTAAATCAACGTTAATAAAATATGATCTTCACACTGAAGGAATTTTTATAAAATTAATAGCTACGTACAAAATTACCTTACCAAAAACCATTATTAGGGTTTTGAAATAAAATAAAAACCGGCAGAAGAAATAGTAATGGCAGACCCACAACCAAACGTCTTCAAACAAGCATCTGTAATCTTTCAAATCTGGTAAAAAAGAAAATCGAGGATTAGGCAGATAGAGGATGAACTTTACCAAGATAAAGAACAATATGGAGGAGACAGGCACAAATTTCAAGCGCTTCGGCATAGATTGGGTGAAATTGACGAGATGAAGAACCCATATCGATGATTAAACTCAGTCAATCGATTTGGAACCATAGCCTTTACCAGGCTGATTGAAGATGTCAATTCCAGGTCTGCAAAAATTAAGAAAAAGAAATTGTACCTAACAATAATGAAGGCAGCGGACAGAGGTCAAGAACCGAAGAGGATGTTGAGACGTCCATTGTTTAACTCGCAGGAGAATGAGAGCTCGAAGTATGCATTCAAATTAATTAGAGAAATATGAAGAGAATGTAGAACTTTGAACTTTTAAGGTAGTGCCTGGTATCATGAGCAAGGATCGTTGGGGCATAGAGACGGTGGACAAATAGTGGATCGATAACCAACAGAAAGCGACTCTAATTGTAGTTTTTGGGATTTATGTTCATTGATGAACATGGTTCTGCACTTAGGTGATTTAATTTGGTTCAGCATTGAACCCATCTATATATATATATATATATATATATATATATATATATATATATATATATATATATATATATATATATATATATATATATATATATATATATATATATATATATATATATATAGGGTCCGGATCCGGTGAGGACTTCAATTTTGGTGAGGACTGCGAGTACAATTCTCGTCCACTCATTTCCTTAAGGGCAATAACGTCAAACATAATTATTGGATTTGACGTAATCCCATACGGTGCTCGTCCATGGAACGTAATACGGACTCGAGGATATAATCACATGTTACTCACGTCCATACAACATAATTAGCCGGGTTTTTTTTATTTTTTATGTTTTTTTAATATTATTTTTCGTTTTTTTTGTCAGTTTTTTTTTTCTTTTTTCGTTTTTTTTTCAGTTTTTTTCGTTTTTTTCGTTTTTTTTTCCAATTTTTTTTATTTTTTTATTTTTTTATGTTTGTCGTTTAAAACTCGTTTTGCATCATAACTCGTTTTGCATCATAACTCGTTTTGGATCTTGGATCAGAACTAATTTTGAATTTTTGATCATAAGTTTTGGATCATAAAACATATTTTGGTTTTAATATTTTTGGATCATGTATATTTTTTTTGTTATTTGTTAAGTTTTGACTCATAAAATAATTAGTTTATAACAGTTTCAATCATTAAACATATTTTGGTTCTTAATATTTTTGGATCATGTATGTTTTTTTGCTATTTTGATGAGTTTTTTTTACTTAAAAATATAAAACTGAATACATAAAAACATTTTTTTCAAAAAATTCTTTTTGCAAACTTAGTAATATAATGTCTACAATGATCCCTTAAATTTTCATAATTTTGGAGAATTTATTTTATTTTTTGATTTTTTATAAAAATAAAAAATAAAAAAATTTTTTTTTTCAAATTTTCATGATGGTGCTTGTTTTGTAGAGAATTTAATTTTAAGAACTTTGGTTTTTTCAGAATTTTTTTTTACAAAGAAAAAAAAAGTTATGGCCCAAAAACTAAGTTCGTGGAATAAAAAAAACCCAGCAAACGAGATTGTGACAAGTGTCGCAATGGGGTGGCGTACTCGATCAGATTACTATATTACCCTTCTGAATTTGTATTACTCATCCACTAGTTTTAATTTTTAGACAACTAGCCCCCAAGCTTTTAAAATGTGTCAAATTTTTCACAATGAATCTTAGCAACTCATTTTTCAAGATTAGAGGTCCAGATTTGTCCTCACAGTCCTCACCGAAATTGGAGTCCTCACTCGATCCTGATTCTATATATATATATATATATATATATATATATATATATATATATATATATATATATATATATATATATATATATATATATATATATATATATATATATATATATATATATATAGGATATTTTGAAAACCAACTATGCCCCGAGAACCCGAGAATTCCCAAATGGTCAAAATTTTCGAAAAAACCAAAAATATAGGGGCCTAAAACACACATATTTAGCATTTTCGAAAAAAAAAATCCGAAAAAAAACGAGTTTTTCTTTTGAAAAAAATTTGCACATGTGCAAAATTCTTACACGTACATTTTTTTTCAAAATTTTTTTTATAGAACGCCTTAAATATATGTTAGAAAGACATCCATAAAAAACTTGAACAAAAGTGTACGTACTTTTTTATGCACATGTACAAACTTTTAAAAAAAAAGTTGTTTTTTTCGGAAATTTTTTTCAAAGACCCTGCCCCATTTTGAGCGTCTAAGAGGCCTATGAGGTCTGTTTTTTAAAAATATATATATATCAATTTGGGAGATATAGGATTGATCCAAAAAGAGCTGGGAGTTCTCGGATTCTCGGGGTGAAGTTGGTTCTCAAAAGATCCTAAGTCTATATATATATATATATATATATATATATATATATATATATATATATATATATATATATATATATATATATATATATATATATATATATATATATATATATATATATATATATATATATATATATATAGTATTAAATGAAATTAGGAATTACTATACAAATGTAAGACATAATATAGTCCTTTAGATTCAATAAACGAATGGCTGAGATCAAAATGACAGTTTTGTAAATAAACCAAAAAATTGAACGCGGGTGTTTTAAAAGATATCGTTGAAGGGCAAAATCGTCAAAAGGAAAAACAGATTCAAAAGGTAATATGGCAGGTATCACGAGACACGATCACATCAAATCGCAACTTACACAGAGAATCACACTCCTCAAAACCCCAAAATCGCCGATCATTACTTAAACCACCATATTCTCTCAAATTAGGGTACAATCGCATACGAAATCCTTCAAAGAGACGAGTATTTCGAACGAAAATATGTCAAAAAGAAGAACTAGCTACCGATTAAAGGAGAATAGACAATTAAAGTTCAAAAACACTGTGGAAAATCCAATTACAGATGAGGATTTCGATGATGACTTTGTTGAACCATTTCGAGGTAATGTTTGCTATTATTAATTGTTTCACTAACAAAATTCTACTTGTAATTAACCTCATTCTTTGAGAAAAACGATGAATGAAAAAAATATAAAACTAGGTTTTATGATAAATGGGTAATGTCGTAAGTAGTTTATAAAACTAGGGTTTATGATAAATGGGTAATGTCGTAAGTAGTTTGGAAAAATTGAAAGATATCTAGTTGAAATAATGTAGTTGAAAAGGAATTTTTCATTCTCAGAGAATATACGTTGTTATTCAACAGGGGGCTGTAATGAAGAATGAAATTTTTCATTCTCAGAGGATAATGTCGTAAGTAGTTTGTAATGAAGAATGAAATTAAGTTGTGTATTCTCATAGAATGCACTATGTTTTCTGCGTAATGGGTTTCATGAAACCATGGAAAAAATAGATTCTCTGAGAATAATAATATGAGCATACAAAAAAAAACTAACATTATCTGAGAATATATTCTATGCGAATGTACCCAATTTGAAAAGAATTGGCAAACAAACATGACATTCTATGTACATATTTCTAATTTTGAAAAACTTGGATTCTCAGAGAATACTAATATATTCATAAGTAAAAGGTAACATTATGTGAGTATGTATTATATGAGAATGTAATAACTTTGATAGATTTGGGAAACATATGTTACATTCTCTGAGAATCTAATATAAATCTCTGAGAATCTAATGTATATGTGTAAAAAATTATGGTATAAACACTTAACATTTATTCTTTGGGAAACATTTGTTACATTCTCTGAGAATGTTACATTGTTTGGGTTTGAAAAAATATATATATATTCTCTGAGAATCCATGTGTTTTCCATGCATCATGAAACCCCCTGTTTATATTATCACATTGATACTTAAATTTTTTTTCCAAATATAAATTATTATTTAAAATTTTGTTCCACCAATTTGAAATGTAATTAAAATACATTGTCAGATAATATACACATAATCCTGGCAGTTTAAATAAATCTATAAATTGTTGTATTCTTTGGGAATTGTATGTACCTAGTCCAATTGATGGTATAAACATCAGTTAAAGAATTGTACAATTTATTAAATTCTATTAGAAAATTATTTATATTGTTACAGTGTTTGGGTTTGAAAAAAGAATATTCTCTGAGAATCTAACACATAATGTTTGACAATTATATTCTCTGAGAATCTTACACCTAATGTGTGACAGTCATTCTCCGAGAATGTATTACATTCTTTAGGAATGTAACACATAATGTTTGACATTGTAACATAAATTCTGTTAACTTAATTGCAGGAAAACAAGCATCATCAACAAAGAATAAAAGTGACAAAATTGAAAAACAAACAAAAGTGATTGACATTTCTAGTTCAAAGCCCAAAAGGAAGAAGGAAATTTAAGACAAGAAATCAAAGGAGAAGGGGAAAAAAATTTTGAAAGATAAAGAAAAAGCTGGCAAAAAAAGGAAAAGTGAGGAACGTAAAGACAGGAGAGATAAACAAAGGAAGAAAAAGAAGATAGAAGAAGATGAAGATTCGGAAAAAGAGTTAGAAAGAAAGTATAGAAAACTGAAAACAAGAATGACACCCCTGAAATTTACAACAGCTATAAAGTCATTGTCTACAATGCAAAAGGAGGCTGTCAAAAGAATGGGTCTAGGAAGTTTATTAGAAATAGACATAGGAGAGTTACCACCAATTTTGACCTACTACCTATTAGACAACTATGACCCGTCATCAAATAGACTTGTGTTGGAGAATGGGGCACTAGAAATTAAAAAAGACCTAATATATGACATTCTTGGAGTTGCAAAAGAAGGGGTGGATTTGAACACATTACCATCTTGTGACCCACAAGATAAGCTGTTCACGGACTGGAAAGCACAATTTCCTGAAAAAAGATACTCAAACACAACATATCTTGACTTGATTACAGCAACAAACATAGATAATCAATTATTCCGTTTGAACTTCTTATGTTTGTTTATCAACACGTTTGTGGAGTCGATGTTGATGGGTACAAGCCTTATTAAACCACTGGAGAAAATAATGTTACTGGACGACTATTCAAAAATTGATTCGTGCGAGTACATATTGCAAAGCTTGAAATCAAGAAAAGAACTTTGGAAAAGGGATGATCCGATCTCTTACTACACAGGACCAATCAATGTTATTTTGGTATACCACATTCTCTCTTATATTAATATATCATTTTCTGAGAACAAAATGAAACAAAATTCTAAAAACAATTTTATGCAATTCTCTAAGAATGAATTAGACCAAACAAAGTTAAAACAACATTGTTTGTCATATTAATATAGAATTCTCTGAGAATACACAAAGAATACATTGAGAATGTACTGTATATAAACATTTAAATCATATATATTATTTATAATATAAATTTAACATTTTCCTTAATCTGTAATGCAGATGACATATGTGTTTGCCATAAACACATCAGGAATTGTTATGTTGAGAAAAAGAACACCATTCATTACTCAACTGACGACGTACAAGTTAAAAGAAATTCAGAAATATGAGTTGAAAAACAACAAACTGGGAAAGGGTCAATTCATTCAAAGAGAAGTGAATGATGAAAGCACAGATGAAACAAATGAAGAATATCAAGATGAAGAGATAAAATATATGTTTATATTAGAAAGTGTAAAGAATATGCAAAATGAATTGGTTAAAGTCTAAATTTGTTTGAAATCATGTGTTTGTACATTGTTGAAAAATGTTTTTGTATGTGACCATCATTGAAATAAGACAAACTATTTTTATATTATCTGACAAATATTATCAGTCTATTTCAGGTTGCGTGGATTCGAGATTGAACGAGAAAACGAGAAAATAAAAGAAAATGAGTTTTAAAATTAAATCAAAGGAAAATATAAAAGAAAATTAAATTAAATCTATTTAAAATGAATTTTTGGAAAATTTATTTTCTAAATAATTTATTTTATTAGAATTAATTAATTTTATAAATTAAAAATAAATTTTTTGTAATTTATTTTAATTTATTTCGGATTTTTAAAACCATTTAAAACCAATTTAAAGGAAATAGCAGCAGCCCAAGCCTGCTCGGCCCAGCTCCGGTCCAGCCCACGTCCGCATCCAGCCCACGTTCGCATCCGGATACCCAGCGCCTGCTCCGGAACCCGGATCCGCCCAACCTGCAGATCCATTTCTCCTCACATAGGGTCCGCGCATAAACCCGGAACGCGACCCACAGTCCGACCCGGTGACCCGCGCGTCAACCCGGTCACCTCACAAACTCTCGCGACCCAGCGACCAGATCCGAACCGAACTCTCACCCATATCCGATCCACTTTACCTCACATAAAACCCGCGCTATAACCCGGTTCCCGACCCATTTCCGACCCGACCCAAAGTCCGCGTGTTTCTGATGAAATATTTACAGTTTTGGTCCCTAAACTTCCGAAAACTTATCAAAACTCACCCAAAACGTCTACAACTCCATATATAAACCATTTTACACCATTTTTTCATTACAACACATAATTACCACCAAAAATTCCCCAAATCCTCTCCAACTTCCACCATCTTATTTCCAACTTCCAAACACTCTCCAAAACACCAAGAACACACACCAAAAACACCAAGAACACCAAGAAAAACACCAAGAACACCAAGAAAAACACCAAGAACACCAAGATCAACACCAAGAACACCAAGATCATCAAACAAGAAAATCAAGATCACCAAGATCATCAAACAAGAACAAATAGAGACATAGTCTATTAGAAATCCAGTCCAACCCTAAGCCAGTTCAGTCAATTTATTTGACGAACCTACTTGATAGACCAGTCGTTCCACAGTCCTGTTGTAAACCAGTTCAGTCAATCTATTGACGAACCTACTTGATATATATATATATATATATATTTATATAATTATAGTCATTTACATTATTTATCGTTTTATGTCTTTTAATTATAGTCATTTATATTATTTATCGCTTTAAGTCATTTAATTACTGCAATTTATATTATTTATATATCTTTCACACAGTAAACGGTGCAAACCTTTATTTGTGGCGATTAGATTATATATTTTTATTCCGCAACTTTTATTATTTATTCCGCATATTATCATTTTAATTTATATATCTGTCACACATTAAACGGTGCGAACCTTTATTTGTGGTGATCAGTTATTTTATTTTCAACAATTGGTATCAGAGCTCGTGTGATTTACTTTGAAATTTTCATCAAATACTTTTGGTTAGCGTTTATATAAACCTTCCATAAGCGTTTATTTGAATATTTCATTTTAATATCACTTGTTAAAAAATCCTTCTTTTTAAATTAAAATTAAAAATCTTAAAAACATGTCTTCTGTTAATTACTCCAACATGAATTCAGTTTCTATTGCTAACAGTTTAGGATCTGGTTCACGGGCACCCATACTTATTCCCGAAGAGTATAATTCGTGGGTTGGCCGTATGAATCTTCATCTTAACTCCATAAGTGAAAATGTTTGGAAATGTGTAGAAGGAACATATATTGCTTCAGAGGATTTGTCTACCCTTGCTACAACTCAAGTAACTCGTGTTGAAACCGAGAAAAGGTTGAATCTCCAAGCCAAAAAGGAGCTTGTGTCCGGAATTCCCCACAGTATTTTAAGTCAAATGGATGACATAATACTGTTGACTGCGAATCAAATTTGGGAAAACTTAAAAAACCGTTTTTGTGGAAATCAAAGAATTATTGGAAATAAAAGAACATCTGTTTTAAATGAATTCGATAATTTCAAGATGCTTTCATCAGAAACCATCCATGATGCACATGATAGGTTCAATTTTATCATGGTAAAATTGAATAACTTGGGCATCAAAAAGACACAACACGAGATCAATCTCAAATTTCTAAACAATCTTTACGAAAGCTGGAAGATGGTTAAACTCATCATTCAGGGAAATCCTGCCATTCATACGGAAACTCTATACAATTTGTACGGAGAACTTCAATCGTATGAATCCTCGATTGACCCACCAACCTCTACAGCTTTTGGAGGACCACTTGCTCTCGTTTCCACATCAAACCAAAACCAAACACTTTTTCATGAACAAAACCCCAATCATTTTAATCAAACATCTTTTCAAAATCAATCATTTTTGAACAATTCTTTTGATCAAACTGATTTAAATGATGAAGCAGACTACCAACAATTGTGTGCTTTGGTTGCAAATACAAATCTACAAAGATTTATTCCAAATTACGGTCAATCGAATTTTAAACCAAATTTTCAAAACCGACCACAATTTGGACAAAATAATTCTGGATTTCAACCAAGACCACAATTTGGTCAAAACAACCAAGGTTTTCAACCAAGACCTTATTTTGGACAAAATTCGCAAAGACCCTCTTTCCAAAATAACTCAAACCAGGGATTTCAAAACAATCCCAACTCAGATCATCAAAACAATAACCAAAACAACGGTCTTCAAAACCAAAACCGGGGATTCCAAAATCAAGGATACAATAATCAAAATAATGGTTTTTCAAACAACCAAAATCTTGGATTCCAACAAAACTCCTCCCAATCTTCCCAACAAATCCAAACTCACGCACCGGAACGACTTCCAATCAAAAGTCAAAAGGAAGAAAGTGATGAAGAAGTGATTATCTGTCACAATTGCAAAGGAACTAATCACTACGCAAGAGAGTGCCGAGCCAAAAACAAGACAAAAATCAAAGACTCGGCATACTACGCTCAAAAAGCTGATGAGTTAAAGAAAAAGGAAAACCAAGAAAACCAAAGAGCTTTGATGGCAATCCACGAACCAAATGTGGAATACTGGCCAACCTCTGAAGACGAAGCCGACAATGAACCGACACAATCCAACTTTTGCTTCGTAGTTGGTACAACTTCAAGAGCTCCAAATGTCATAGAACAGGTATGGTCTATGATCTCTGAACTCGGTTTTTCTAAAATACTTTTTGAGTCCCATATATCCAAAATTGAGAAAAGTTTAGAAGCTGATCTCAAGAAATACCATGACACAGTGGTTAATTCTGAAATCTTCAAATGTGAGTTACAAACCCTACAACTCAAATTTGCAGAATTAACCAGAACAAGGACCAAATTGGAAAGAGACGTTGAAAGAAAATCAGAAGATTACAATCATGTCTTTGAACAATTAAATCAATCTCTAATTCAGAAAAAGGAATTGGAATTAAAAAAGCAATCAGTCATTTCTTCTGAAACAAAAGAAGTTTTAGAAATGGAAATCATTCAGTTGACACAAAACTTTCAAGAGTCAACTGAAAAACACAAAATCTTAAATGAAAAACTGACTGATTCTTTAAACCAAATCACTTTTCTTGAATCTGAAAACAAAAGATTGATACAGAATGTGGAATCTATCAAAATTGCCAGAAAACTCAGTGATGATATATTCACCAAGGCAAACACCTTGGGTACTGGAAAATTTGATACGAGTTATAGACCAGGAATTGGTAGAGAAACCTTTGAAAAAGAACTAGAAAATCAAGAAAACATGATAATTTGTGAAAACTCTGAATCAACTCTACCAGATCTTTTCACATCTGTTAATGAGGAAGATTCAGATGACGAAACAGTTATCAACTGTAGCCCAGATGATACTGATTTCAATGTTTCCAAATCAAACTCTGCTAGTTCTTCAAATCAACAAATCAAAAATACCAATGAAGCAATCAAAACCCCACTTAACAAACCAAAAGTTTTTGAAAACAAACAAAAGAAACCTCTTCAACCTAAAGTCATATCTCAAAAACAAGTTTCCAAACCAAAATATTTTCAAAAACATTATGAAAACCGCTTTCTTGATATCACCTTTAACCGTTCAAATAACTTTCAAAAACATTCAAATCAGAAAGTTCTAAACAATCATAATCAAAAACTTTTTCAAAACCGCCCGTCTCATCCTACACATGAAAAACACTTTTCAAACACATCTTCACATCTAGGATATTCATCACCAAATCACAGATTTTATCAACCCACTGGTTTTCAAAAACAAATATCATTTTGGGAAAACTTGATAAATCAAATAAAACCTCAACCATTCTATCCCAATAAACCAAAGTCATTGAACAACAAACCCAAAATAGCAAAAGCTAACAAATCAGGACCCATTCAAATCTGGGTACCTAAAATTTCTGTCTAATTGCAGGGATCTAATGCTGGAGAACCCAAGGATGATACATGGTACATTGATAGTGGATGCTCCAAGCATATGACAGGAAACATAAACTACCTTCGTGACTTCAGACCCACCCAAACCAATCAAGACGTTACCTTTGGCAACAACATGACGGCGAAAATCAAAGGTTATGGAAACATAACTAATGGTAACTTCACCATAAAGAAAGTTGCTTATGTTGATGACCTGAAACACAACCTCATCAGTGTTTCTCAACTCTGCGATAACGATCTTGATGTCCTATTTACCAAACAAAGAAGCTTGATCATGGACGCCAACTCCAAAGAAATCATTGTTGATTCACACCGTGCCGGAAATATGTATCCACTAGACATGGATCTTATTTATGGTAAACCCGATATTTGTCTGCTATCCAAAGCCCCAGCAGATATTAGTTGGTTATGGCACCGCCGCCTTTCCCATCTAAATTTCGGGTACATCAACAAATTGATCGGCGATGATCTAGTTCGAGGACTGCCACTTCTGAAGCTCGACAATGAAACTCTTTGTGCCGCTTGTGAAAAGGGAAAACTTTCCAAATCCTCTCACAAAAGCATTACAGAATCTAGTGTATCAGAACCACTAGAATTGCTGCACATAGACTTCTGTGGCCCCGCCAAAATCCAAACAATACAAGGGAAGAAGTATGTCCTTGTCATAGTTGATGGCTTCTCTCGATTTACATGGGTCTTTTTCTTAAGACTAAAATCAGAAGCACCAGAAGAGATGATCAACTTTATAAAACAGTTCGAACTAAAGCTCAAACGACCAATTCGAAGAATCCGAAGTGATAATGGTTTAGAGTTCAAAAACATAACTCTAGACTCATTTCTCAAAAACAAAGGCATCGAACACAACTTCTCAGCCCCTTACACTCCTCAACAAAACGGTGTTGTTGAAAGAAGGAACCGAACTCTGTGCGAAGCTGCAAGATCAATGCTCATCTTTGCTGATCTGCCACAATACTTCTGGGCAGAAGCAATTGCCACAGCTTGCCACACACAAAATCGCTCCTTAATTCACAAAAATCTTCATAAAACACCATATGAAGTCATTAACAACCGAAAACCAAATATCAAATTTTTTCATATTTTTGGTTGTCGATGCTTCATAAAGAATAATAAAGACCACCTTTCAAAATTTGAATCAAGGTCGGACGAAGGAATTTTCCTTGGTTACTCATTTTCTTCAGCTGCTTATCGAGTACTGAACAAACGTACAAGAGTAATTGAAGAAAGTACCGATGTCCACTTCGATGAATTTTATGTCAGAAAATTGGATCGTGAACATTTTGGTTCACAAATGATAGATAATATTTTTCAAAATCCAATTCCACAAACACCATCTCCTGACATAGACATTGAAGTTGATATTGATTTACTTTTTGAACAACCTAAAACTGCTTATAATTCTGAAATTCTAACTACTCAAATTGATCCAACAGGAACACCCACTGAAGGAACTCCACAAAGAAACAGAAATGTTGCAGATCAGGTTGAGGGGGAACCACAAACACATACTTCCTCATTAGAACAAACACCAAATCCTCCTTTAACCACTTCAAATTTAACCACCCCAGATTTTACCACTCCATCCCCAAATATCCAAAACAATCCCGATGCAACATTTATGGGGGAACCTTCAAACCTCTTCCAAGAAGAAACTACTGGAGAAGAACAATGGGATACTGAAAATCCTATTATTACAACGGAAGAAAATCGTTTAATAAAATGGACCAGAAACCATCCCACTGACCTAATCATCGGAGATCCCAATTCAGGCATCCAAACTAGAGCCGCAACTGCAAATGAATGTTTATTTGGAGCCTTCCTATCCATGATTGAACCCAAAACCATACATACTGCTCTCAAAGACCCAGACTGGGTAAAAGCTATGCAAGAAGAGCTAGCTGAATTCGAAAGAAATGACGTATGGAATCTTGTTCCTACACCACCAGATGTTACTATCATAGGTTCAAGATGGGTATTCAGAAACAAGACTGACGATCAAGGAGTCGTGTGTCGAAACAAGGCACGTCTCGTAGTCAAAGGCTATTCACAACAAGAAGGAATAGACTACGATGAAACATATGCTCCAGTCGCCAGAATAGAAGCTATCCGCATCTTTCTCGCATATGCTGCACATAAGAATTTTAAAGTTTTTCAAATGGACGTTAAATGTGCATTCCTACATGGAGAGTTAGATCGAGATGTTTATATCCAACAACCACCAGGCTTTGAAGATCCCAACTTTCCTCTTCACAGCTTCAAATTGCAGAAAGCTGTCTATGGCTTAAAACAAGCACCCCGTGCCTGGTATGCCACCTTGTCACCATTCCTCGAAGAATCAGGTTTCAAAAGGGGTTCAATCGATCAAACCCTCTTTCGAAAAATCTATAATAAACATCTCTTAATCGTACAAATATATGTTGATGACATTATTTTCGGTTCTACTGATGAATCTTTGAGTGTTAAGTTTGCAGATCTAATGAAGAGCAAATTTGAAATGAGCATGATTGGGGAGATGACTACTTTTCTCGGACTTCAAATCAAACAGTCAATTGATGGAATTTTCATCAACCAAGAGAATTATGTCAAAAACCTTCTCACTCGCTTTTCAATGGACAAATCCAATACTGCCAAAACCCCAATGGCCTTTGGATACAAAATCGATGCAGACTTAAATGGCAAACCCGTTGATCAGAAAAAATATCGTGGAATGATCGGATCACTATTATATCTCACTGCCAGCAGACCTGACATTATGTTTTCTACTTGTGTCTGTGCCAGATACCAAGCAAATCCAATGGAATCCCATGTCATTGCTGTGAAACGCATCTTCAAATACCTAAAAGGCACTCCCAAACTTGGCCTTTGGTATCCAGCTAAATCCGATTTTCAGCTGAACGCTTTCACCGACTCAGACTATGGAGGATGCAAGCTAGATAGGAAAAGTACATCTGGTAGCTGTCAATTCCTAGGAGGTCGACTAGTGAGTTGG
Source organism: Cichorium intybus (assembly GCA_023525715.1). Classification (NCBI taxonomy): domain Eukaryota; kingdom Viridiplantae; phylum Streptophyta; class Magnoliopsida; order Asterales; family Asteraceae; genus Cichorium; species Cichorium intybus. The sequence goes on from CM042009.1 coordinate 113,191,200, forward strand.
TCTTCAAAGAAACAGAGTTGTGTATCCACATCAACAGCAGAAGCTGAATACGTCGCTGCCGCCAGCTGTTGTTCACAAGTCATATGGATGCAAACTCAACTGCGTGACTATGGCTTCAGAGTTTCACAAATTCCCATATTTTGTGACTCAACCAGCGCAATAGCCATTTCTCACAATCCCGTTCACCATTCCATGACAAAGCACATCGATATTCGATATCACTTCATTAAAGACAACATTCAAAAGGGTCATATCGAATTACACTTCATAAACACCGAAGATCAAATTGCCGATGTCTTCATTAAGGCTCTCGATGAAACAAAGTTTCTATACTTCCTAGGCCGTCTAGGAATGTTAAATCCAGATATCATCTATCCTTAAACTTTTACCTTTTATTTGTACAAATGTGTGTTTACTTTATTTCAAAAATAAAAACAAAAAAAATTACAAAATTTCAAAAGACAAAAAGATTTTAGATTTTTATAATTTTCATATCTTTCCTTAAAAACCAAAATTTCCAAAAACATTCAAATAACCAAAATTTCCAAAAACATTCAGAAAAACAAATTTTCAAAAATACAATAAAAGACTTGCCATAATAAGCTTTTATAGAACCTTGTGATTAATCCTCTCTTGACTTAATTTTCAGATGCTTATGCTCGATGAAGATTTTAAGTCATATTGATTCTCAATTGGAGTGAAGGTTCAAATCTCCTACTTTTCATAATGTATATAACTTTATTTCCTTCGATTTTATTTCATTATTGACGATTTTAAACAATCAAGGGACATAAGGTTAGGAGGTTCAGATGAAAACAAAAACCCATGTGAGAATTTGTGCCTCGTCGATCTAAATCATTGTGGAATTCATTTCTTGTGAGCTTAGGTGTCTCACTATTGCTTTTAAGGTATATCCGATTATACCTTGTCACGGTCTCATTTTTGCTTAGATATCAAAATGACCAGGGACGATACTTTCATTTCTTACATACTAGACAAATTGTCTTTTATGCCACCTATCCCTACCTAGATAAAAGCCAACCAAATGAAGACAGCCTCAAAATTGGAAAGACTCCAAGAAACGACATATCCTTACAAGAAAACCAAAGGAGAAACAAAGATCTATCAACATCCAATCCTCAAAGACGAATCAACAAGAAAGTCAAATCACTCACCGAAGAAATACCAAGTTAAACAAACTTTCAATCAAATGGTTATTTCAAAACAAACATAATCAAATCCCGCAATTTGTTTTTAACCATTTTTCAGAAAAGCAAACATCTCAATCACTCAAGACAGATACTCTTTCAAATCAAAACAAAACACAAAAAAAATTCTCAATTGTAGCTAATTCTCAATGCTAAAACAAAATATTTTTTTACAATAAATCGATATTGATCAAAAACATGATACCATCAAAGAAGAAGCTGCAACAACAATGGATTTCCCGGGATACTGTAGCCTTCATCACTGAAGATTTCTTAGTTGCAAACTGCACTATGAAAATTGTTAAACCCCTCTACATGTATTTCCCGACGGAGAGAGAGTGAACATTAATGGCATGAATGAAGAAACCCGTTGAGTAATGCTGAAACCAGTCTTATGTGATTGATTATCTAATAATGAGACTAAGTGACTTTACAGGAAAAGCATAGATGAACACCTTCAATATGAGTGTGAGTTGTCAGAGAGAGATATCACTCATTTTTAGTGATCATTAACTTGTTCTGCTGCCAGAACAACCAAACACCCAAGTGAAATGTGAGCTATATCTATGAGCGTTCATCTGAATCGACCTGTTAGACCACTTGTCGTCATAAATAATGCTATAAAATCTTAAGAAATTTATTTAGATACATATATGGCTACCCTTTGATATCAGAACCCGAGACTTTGATTCGGAAACAAACATTCTTCAAAATCTTTTTCAAAACATAAGATATGTAAAACCAAGTTGCAAACTTTCAAAATGATTACAATGGTTTTATATATATCTTATCATTGACAAAACTTTTATCCCAAATCTTAAATGTTAAAATTGTTAATGTGATTATATCTGTCCTTATTTCATCAATGATCACATAGGGGGAAATTGTTGAAAAATGTTTTTGTATGTGACCATCATTGAAATAAGACAAACTATTTTTATATTATCTGACAAATATTATCAGTCTATTTCAGGTTGCGTGGATTCGAGATTGAACGAGAAAACGAGAAAATAAAAGAAAATGAGTTTTAAAATTAAATCAAAGGAAAATATAAAAGAAAATTAAATTAAATCTATTTAAAATGAATTTTTGGAAAATTTATTTTCTAAATAATTTATTTTATTAGAATTAATTAATTTTATAAATTAAAAATAAATTTTTTGTAATTTATTTTAATTTATTTCGGATTTTTAAAACCATTTAAAACCAATTTAAAGGAAATAGCAGCAGCCCAAGCCTGCTCGGCCCAGCTCCGGTCCAGCCCACGTCCGCATCCAGCCCACGTTCGCATCCGGATACCCAGCGCCTGCTCCGGAACCCGGATCCGCCCAGCCTGCAGATCCATTTCTCCTCACATAGGGTCCGCGCATAAACCCGGAACGCGACCCACAGTCCGACCCGGTGACCCGCGCGTCAACCCGGTCACCTCACAAACTCTCGCGACCCAGCGACCAGATCCGAACCGAACTCTCACCCATATCCGATCCACTTTACCTCACATAAAACCCGCGCTATAACCCGGTTCCCGACCCATTTCCGACCCGACCCAAAGTCCGCGTGTTTCTGATGAAATATTTACAGTTTTGGTCCCTAAACTTCCGAAAACTTATCAAAACTCACCCAAAACGTCTACAACTCCATATATAAACCATTTTACACCATTTTTTCATTACAACACATAATTACCACCAAAAATTCCCCAAATCCTCTCCAACTTCCACCATCTTATTTCCAACTTCCAAACACTCTCCAAAACACCAAGAACACACACCAAAAACACCAAGAACACCAAGAAAAACACCAAGAACACCAAGAAAAACACCAAGAACACCAAGATCAACACCAAGAACACCAAGATCATCAAACAAGAAAATCAAGATCACCAAGATCATCAAACAAGAACAAATAGAGACATAGTCTATTAGAAATCCAGTCCAACCCTAAGCCAGTTCAGTCAATTTATTTGACGAACCTACTTGATAGACCAGTCGTTCCACAGTCCTGTTGTAAACCAGTTCAGTCAATCTATTGACGAACCTACTTGATATATATATATATATATATATTTATATAATTATAGTCATTTACATTATTTATCGTTTTATGTCTTTTAATTATAGTCATTTATATTATTTATCGCTTTAAGTCATTTAATTACTGCAATTTATATTATTTATATATCTTTCACACAGTAAACGGTGCAAACCTTTATTTGTGGCGATTAGATTATATATTTTTATTCCGCAACTTTTATTATTTATTCCGCATATTATCATTTTAATTTATATATCTGTCACACATTAAACGGTGCGAACCTTTATTTGTGGTGATCAGTTATTTTATTTTCAACATACATGTATGCTCAGATAATGTAATTGAGATTACATATGATCACTGTATTATCCATAACATTCTCTGAGCATGAATGCATTAGGGAATGGGTTCAAAAAAATTTAACATACAATAAACATATAAATTTTTAAGAAATTCTCAGAGAATAGAATAAAAAAGTGGAATATATAAGGTTATTCTTATATAGTCTGATCTAAACAGTGTATGACAATATATACATTCTCATAGAATATGATGGAACATACAGTCATTCTCTGAGCATAATTGTACACAAAAGGCATTTCTTGCAGGCATTTTTTGTACAGTCATTCTTATATAATCTGATCTAAACAGTCTATATGAGTCAATAATGTTAACTATTTAAACATGTTTGATTTTTGTACACACAGGGATTTCTTGCTGTAATTGGGAATTCGTACGTGAACATATTGAATGAGAAGCACAGTATGGAGAAGATAATAACACAGGGACTGTTGAAGTTTCCCAACAGCCAACAATTAAAAGATTGGAAAAGGAAGATAAGAAAAGAGTTCAAAATAGAAGAAATGGAAGATAATTCTGATAAGAATGAAGACACTGTTTCAGAGGCTGCAACAGAAAGTGATGATGAGAATGATGGGATGGCCAAGGGTAAGGAACTTGTATTGCTTGATGAACCAGACATTATAAACCAGGTGACACCAGAAATGAAAGTGAGAGATGATAAGATTGATGACGAAGATGCTTACACAACTCCAGTTACCGAAAAGAATGAAGGGTGGGACAATTCAGAAAACTTATCAGCCACCCAATTCTTCAACCAACCAGGAGTGATGGAGGAGGTTACAAATCTAATGGCAAAGCCAACAGGAATAACAACTAAAGAAACAGTCCTTGAAAAGAAGAAAAATGAAAATAAAGAAGCTAATGTGCCTTCCAAAGAAGGAGATGATGTGATGAAGGTAGGTAAAAAACAAAAAGGGGAAACACAACATGTCAGAAAAAGTAAACGTATGCAAAAATCGGCACCTGCTTTGTGCTCCCCTTACGTAGAAAGATTAACCTCATGCGACAAGGTAAAGGCAGAAGAGTTAAACTTGTACAAAGCAATTTTATCATCAAACAAAGATGAAGAGTAAGATACATAGCTTTCATTTATATAAAATATGTTTTTAAGAAATTTAATAACAAATCTGTTTCATTTATACAGCGATTTCATTTGGGAGATGGATGATGTGGAACAACTAACAATTGGACATGCATCATATTTTCAAGTTGATGTGCCCATACATTGGGCAATTATTGATTGTTGGGCTGCATATCTAAATATCCTAGAAAAATTCAAATCTGCAGAGGCACCTGCACGTTTGTTCTTTCACACTCATATGATGGTAAGTAGTCAAATTATTTTCCAAAGTTTAAGCCATATTACATCAAAATAACAACATTAAATTCTGTGAGAATTGTGAATCAACAATCCATTCTCTGAGAATGAGTTGTTGATTGTCATTCTCAGAGAATATATATTGCTAAATGGGGAAATACTCATATATGACATATATTTTGCAGTCTGACATGCTCTTAAATGAAACTAACCTTGAGTTTAATAGGTTGGGAGACTTCATAAAAATGATGAACATGTACATCTGACAACGCCTAGTGATATCAAGCATTTTAGGCGTTGTTGAGCCCTGTTCTTGATGAAATTATATCAGATATGTCTGGGTATTCTCACTTTTCGTGCCAGGACTTGTTTGGAGAAAAAGAATGGAAACAGGGACTAAAAGCGTGCAAAAGGAAGAAGTTTGGAAAAGAATGAAAAATCAAGGAAACTCGTACGCGCGCCGCGGATCTATGATACGCACGACGCGGGCCTAAGGCGGTGTAACACATTCAAATGCCGAAGAAACGGGAAAAGATTAGTACGCGCGCCGCGGATTCTTCATCTGCGCGGCGCGGCTGCGGGAAATTTGCAAATATAAATAGATGCAATTTCAGCCAAAAACCCTAGCAAAGACCGGGTGTAAAATCGACCTTGAAGCTCTTTGACTCCAAGAATTCGTTCCAGCAACTTCTCAAGTGGTATTTTCATGTTTTGGATTTTATTTTCATTTAGTTAGATAGTTGTAAGCTTTAGTTTGTATCTTTGGGAGTGACAACCATTGATATCAAGCTTAGGTTTCTATTTTAGTATTATTTGGATACTGTTTTGAATTCAATTTTGGTTAATGAAAGTATTTGGTTACAATTAATCTTGGTTTATGAGTATTTTGGTGTTTTGGATGTGTGTTTGTGTTTGAATGTTATTTTGACCTTGTTTGGGACTATTTACTTTGCTGAAATCAGTAGCCAAATAGGTTAGCTTAGGTATTGAACTTTGGCCAGTACTTGTTCAGTTGGACTATAGTTATTGGTTTAGGTTATACCTTGTGATTGTTTGGATGTTTTTGGATGCCTTTGTTTGCTTCTGATTCAGAGATGCACTTCTGATTTCAGAAAGTGACTAGGTTAGTTTGAGTTGAGTTTAGCTTATGCTTGGCTTGACTTTGTTTGGTTATTATTTTTGGATAGTTGAGCATTTAGAAACTAGATCCTCCGACTGTAGCGTGACACTACTAGTTGGTAATCTGTCATTTAGTCAAACCACGAAGCTCCTGCGGATCGACCCTGACTACCACTGTACTAGTGTGTGTTAGGTTTTTCTTTATTTTTGACCGCACGACGACCTAGGCATGTCAAATTTTGGTGTCGTTGCCGGGGAGCTGTGAGCTTAGATTAAGTGATTAGTATGAACTTGTTTCTTGTTTTTTTGAAAATTTCATTTGGTTAGTTTTGTTTTTGATTTTTGTGGGCGTGTTGCACTAGTGCATGCGTACCCGCAGGGGTAAGCAATTATCCCCATTGCATTTTGATTTTGAGATTGAGCGTACTGCACGCAAAATCCGTGCCCGTAGGCGTTTAGATATCATGAATTTTAGTCAGGTTAGTAGTAATCCAGTAAGTGTTGCCCAGGAACCATCAGGTGAGGCAACGGGGGTGTTTTCTATTCCCCCACTGTCAGAGTTTCAGTTCGGGAGCTCGAGTGCTTCTGGTGGTGCAGTTTCAGCCCCTGCACCCATACCATCATGCACTCCACCATCTGTCCCACCATTTACACCCGCTTCACAACCACAATCTACCAATCCATTTACCACTGCAATGTCTTGGGGAGAGCCGACCCGTAATGGCACCCCAGTTTCTCAACAGCAGACACCAACCTCTCAACCACAACACATTATTTTTAAACCTCAACCCACATACCAACCTACACAACCGATACACTATCAACAACCTCCTCAGCCACAATACCATTATCCAGAAACAGAGGAGGGATATGACGAGGAAGACGAGGGATGGGTGCCACCAGCACCATAACCACAGTGGAACCGAGGTCGGGGACCTCCCAGAAGAGCACCACATTATCAACAGCCACAAGGTCAGCAAGACTATAACGACCATCTTTATGGTAATCCCACTCAACCTGTACATTTCGCACAACCGAGACGGCAATCGGTTGCATCACATTTCCAACCGCGGGAATATGATGATTCATCGCCAATTTATATTCCTGATAACATTGATTCTCAAGTAGAAATAAGACCTCAGTTATTAGGAATATTACCAGAGTTTAGAGGGTATAAGCAAGACGATCCTTATAATCATCTATATGAGTTTTTAGCAATTGCTAATGCTAATAACCCTATGAACACCAATAGAAACATTTTTAGACTTAGACTGTTTCCATTCACTCTTAAGGATAAGGCCAAATATTGGTTTACATCTTTGCCATCGAACAGCATTACCACATGGGATCAGCTTAAGGCAAAGTTCCTTCAGGAATTTTATCCAGCAAGTAAGACAACTGAAATCAGAAGGGTCATTCAGGACTTCCAGCAAAAGCCAGGAGAGGCTTTCCACGAAGCCTTTGATAGGTTGAAAGAGTTGTTACGATCCTGCCCGCATCACGAAATTCCCAGGTGGCAGCTAGTTAAGTTATTCTTCGAAGGAGTCAGTGAGACGCATCAGGCCATGATAAATGCCTCATCAAGTGGGACATTTATGTGGTAGGACCCAGAGGAAGCTTGGCAGTTCTTGGAACAATTGAGCAATGGTTCCAAGGCAAACTTTTCTACCAGGAAGACTGTAGGTACGGCAGCAGTAGTGGGAACCGACGCTGACTGGAAGAAGGAAGTGAAGAAGGAAATTAGTGAACTGAATAAGAAGTTTGACAGGCTCATGTCAACACTGCAGAATGGACCACAGAATCCATCGCAAGGAGGTCAAGGAGGACCTAAGACTCAAGAGGTGAATCAAATTTATGGCCAGGGTCAAGGCCAGCATAATAATGGACGACCCTACAGGCCATATAACCAAGGACAGCAGCAGAATTTTAGGCAAAACAATTACCAGAGTCAATCGACTAATCAGCCTAGAACACATCAGCCTGCAAATAACAACAACCACAATGGAAATACAAATGGAAATAGTAGCAATAACAACAACAGGGGGCCCAATAATGTTACCAACAACGCCCCGGGAACTCAAGAAGAGATGTTTGCTAAGATGTACGGTATGGTCACTGCTACGCAACAACAATCTCAAGCAAATTCAAAAGCCATTGCAAACATGGAACGACAAATTGGACAAATGGCTGCGGATCAGCAAAAGAGAGACAGTGGAAAATTGCCAAGTGCTACAGAGGTCAACCCTACTCATAATCAGCGACCAGGAAAAGAGCAAGTTAACACTGTCGAATCTGGATGGCGAAAAGTCACTTTGGAAGACTTGTTTGAAGTATGAAGTGAAGTGAAACTGGGGGAAGAAGAGAAAGTTCTAGGAAGTGAGGAAGGTAAGGAAGAAGGAATTCCTGTTGAGAAGGAAACTCAACCATAAATAAACAAAGAAGAGGAGCACTCGACGATAGCGGGAATCAAGCAGAAAAAGAAGAATATGAAAGGGAAGAAGAAGCAGGAAGCACCCAAATCAATGGGGCCTTTAATGAACCAACCCCTGTGGGATGAGCTTAAGGATGCCCCTGAATATACCAGAATTCTGCAAGAAATGTGTGAACAAAACGGGAAGAGTAAAGCACCCATACCAAAAACTGTGAGGTTGACTGTGAAAGCAAGTGAGGCGTTATTGGGAACACTGCCCAAAAAGGAAAAGGACCCTGGATCACCATTGATCACTACTACTATAGGAGATGTGGTCATTCGGAACACCTTGTTAGATTTGGGAGCAAGTGTCAATATCCTGCCAGGATACCTGTACGATAAGTACAAAAATGAAGAAATAGAGCCAGCAGAAGTTGTATTACAGCTGGCTGATAAATCAACAAAGGTATCTCGGGGAAAACTGACGAATGTCATAGTCAAAGTTGGGGACTTTTTCTATCCCGTGGATTTTCTGGTTATGGAATATGAAATCCTGGACGATGCACCTGCACTCATCTTAGGACGCCCATTCTTAGCTACTGCTGGTTCGGTGATTGATTGCAAGACAAGAGACATGGACATTTTCTTTGGGACAAGGAAAAGAAGATTGAACATGTTTGGAAATCCTGTATCATTACCTTCAGAAGAAAATGGCAAACAAATGGACAGAAGGATATTAATGGAGCCTGGGATCAAGAGTAAGGAAAAGATTTGGACACGTACGGGAGAAGGAGGAAAATAAGAGATTTTAAAAGAAACCAAAGACCACCCGTTATCCACTATCGAAAAGGAGCAGCTGCTGGACATGATAGAAATGATGGAAGCAAGACACCAGCAGTATGAAAAGGAATCAAGAGAACGAGAGGAAAAAGTTTTTAAGCTCCTGGAATCTCAGCAACAGTGGATTAGCGGTGTGAGCGATCGAATGACTCAACTCACATCTCTCATGTCAATGATGGCCAACAACTTCATGCCAGGATTCAAGCAGATGTCATCAAGGGTTCAAGAAGAAGAAGATTCGGCATAGAAATAGTACGTCTGGCTGAAGACGTTAAACTTAGCGCTTGTTGGGAGGCAACCCATCGTGTCATAAGTTAGGATCCATATTTCTTTGAATTAAGTATGAAAATACATCAATCTTTTTGCAGGTATTAGTGGTCTAAAATAAGTGTGGGGTTGTGTGAGAAGTTTTGAAATTTTTGAAGACCGCGCCGCGGGTTTTTGAATTACGCAACGCGGGGTTGTAAACCAACCCGATGCGCAGGGGTTGATTTGGTCACACGCGCGACGCGCAAAGCGTAAATCCGCGACGCGGGAATTGCTCAGTCGGTTTCCTCGCTATATTAAGGTAAGCCGCGACTCAACCCAACCCCACACGACTCGGAGTTCTGATCGACAAATTTCTCTCGTACTTTTTCTTGCTCATTTTGTTTCTACTACCAAGGTACATTATTCTAACTATCTATTAGTTGTTAAAACTAGTAATTAGGTGGTTAATTTTAGTGATTTGCCCAAAATAGTTCAAAACTTAGAATCACTAATGCTAACTCATAGGGTGTTTGTTTTGCCAAATGGAGACCCTAGATGAGTTAGTCGGCACTTAGGCTACCTTGTGGTATGATTGGATCGAGTTTTAGCAGGTTAAATTGCGAGTTTGATTCGGGGTTTTGCAAACAGCCGCTCGCCGCGACGCGCCTTGCTCTTGGGCCGCGCCGCGGTGCGGTGGGGAAGAAAATGACTAATTTTGCAAAAAAAAAATCTTTTGTGGCTATGTATCTTTTTGCAGATGATGTTCAGATTAGAGCACGCTTTCCTCCAGTTCCCCGAGGGACTGGCTAGCTCCGCGGAGTACATTTCGCGGAGGGACGCGTTGACTAGTCGCCGGGTTCTCGAGGCGACGGTCATTGACAGGGATATACTGAGGGATGCGGGACTATGGGGTGCGATCGAGCCATTCTTACATCGCACCTGGACTCACGAGAATGCTTCATTTACTTGCCGTGGCTAGGACAGGATCATGGCCACGGACGAGGACGTGGTCTACACCGAGCTGCTGTTGGAGTTTCTCTCCACGATCCATTTCGCTCCTCGGGCGTCAGACCCACGATCCAGGATTATACGGTTCCGACTGGGAGGTGCACAGAGGGAGTGCAACCTCCGGGAGTTCGGGAGGCGCGTAGGCCTATATACTCCGGCGGATCTTCAGCACCGCCACTTCACTCAGTTTTTTGGAGCCTGTATTCAGGGCCAGCCGGAGAGGCCTGGCAACATGGAGATTTGGACACCACTGTCCAATGTTATGTACGAGGTAGGGACCTCGAGGGAGAGCCACCTCCGCGACCCACTTCACCGCCTCATGCACCGTATCGTCTCCACCTCCATCATGCAGCGGGAGGGGCGCGAGAAGGTGTCCGGGGAGGACATGACATTCTTTTGGGCTCTCCTCGACCCGTCCCGATTTCTCCACCTCCCCTTCGCCCTTGCAGTTACCCTCTCCACTCACTCGACGGGAGCTTCCACTAGCAGTCCATTGGCTCGGGGGTATTTCATTACCCGCCTGGCCCGTTCATATGGGATTCTTACTGCCCCCGTGGCTGCCTCCTTGACCGCTCTACCTCTATCTCGCACGACAGCACGCACTTTGGAGAGGATGCGGCTCATTGAGCAGCAGCGCCCGGGGCAGTACATCCGGGCACCGACAGAGCCTCCCCAAGCGCCCCAGCCGGCATAGGCTCAGCCAGGTAGGAGACGCCGGAGACCAGAGCCAGCACCAGTAGCCCCGATAGAGCCACAGCCGCAGGAGGACCCAGCGGCCATGCACCGACTGGAGGCTAGAGTCACGAGGATCGAGGACCAGCTCGAGTGGATCAGGGAGGTACTCCTACAGATTGCATCAGCGTAGGGTCAGCGCCCCCGACCATGTTAGGATCGAGACACTTAGCATACGAACATGAAACTCACACGCACTCAGCTCTCACACTTAAGAACACAAAGATGAACACGAGGGATTTAACGTGGTTCGGTCCAAAACTGACCTACGTCCACCAGGTAACTAGGAGTATATATTTAACTACATTGTTGAGGTTGTGAGGTACATTTTTCTGATGAGTAGCACATCTCTATTTATAGAGATGAAATTCAATGTGAACAAAGATTTTGAAGTCAAAGAAAATGGCAGCAGACCTTCCTTTGTTGACATTTGTTGTTCAAATATTTTGACATTTGTTGTTCAAACATTCATACTTTAACAATCTCCCACTTGAATGCTTGAACAACTTAGTCTTTCACTGCCATCGGAATCTTGCAACGATCCTTAAACACACACACACACTCTCACTTGAAGCCACGGAACAATCTTCACCTGTGCTTCAACTGTGCATCTGTATTTCCGTAAACTCCTTCTTAGTTACCCCGGCCTTCTCATCAGTTAACCTGAAAGGCCCGTTAAAACTCCCAAGAGTTTCAACATGTTCGTCATGACTTAAACTGCCCTTGACCCGTTCTCTATCCCTATCGGCTCCCACTGAAAACGAACTACCGAATCCTGGAACAATCTGAGAACAAACAACAACACTCTCCATATTTAGCAAGTTATCAAAAACGGAGAGACTTTTACAGCTGAAAAACTGGTTCTAAATCCACTGTCGTCCTGGACCTATGATTGAAACACGACCTATGCTCCCACTGTTGCAAAACCCTGCAACTGAAACAATACTCTGTGCTTTTATTGCCACAATATCCTTCGACTGATTTTTCTGAACCTTTCCATGCTCGTTCAACCTGAATCTTCCTTGTAGCTCTAGGCTTCCTACTTGCATAAGGTCACCCTCTTCTGCCCATGAGATTCTGTGAACCAGACTTTGTTTCTCTTCTGAACTGGGACGGTCACTCCCTCAGACGGTAATCCGACCATATACAGCGAACATTCATCATTTACATGTCTTACCTTTCCAAAGTCTCCAACTTTCAGATTCTGCAGTGCTTCACTGCTGTGGGTAGCGTGCGTGAAATGAAGCACCAGAATTCTTGACCCAAGAGTCTTCACTGCCTTCCACTGAGTCCCAATGCATCAAACCCAGACACATTCTCAGAAGCAGAATTTCCTCTATTTGGACATCGACTCTAAAGAATGTCCACACCTCAACATCATGAATAACACCGAACTTTCTGATCCCGTGATTACACCTAAGTCTGCTGACTTTCTAATCACTGCTGGATCTACCAAAAACGGATTTTCTCTTAATTACTTGATCTGTTCATCCCATGATCTGTTCTTGAACCCGTGAAACTCTGATCATCGCTGGATTTGTCTGAACGTCTGATCTTCTGTAATTCTCTAATTTTCTCCCTTTTCCAATACCACACCTTGAACTTTCTGAAACATAATGCCTCAATCTGCATCTTCCACCAACTTTTCAATCTTTACTAAACGAAGCCTTGTCTGAACTTAACGACTGTTCTTGGCTCGTTATTTGCAAAATATAATCTGCACCCAAATTATTTTTTGGTTAAACTGCCCAAAACAAATGTTTGAGTGACTGTTTTGCGACTTTGACAAAGTTGAGGGACCAAACTGCAATTTTCCTGAAAGTTCAAGGGCCTGTTTTGCAAATTCTGGAACTTCAGGGACCTGTTTTGCAATTTTTTGAAAATCTGCTACAGTACTGCTACAAGAACCGCTACAGTGAACTGCTACAGGACGCTACAGTGAACTGCTACAGTGTCGTCTTCTCCGGCAGACTCCGGCGCTACAGTGTCGTCTTCTCCGGCGAAACTCCGGTGCTACATTGTCGTCTTCTCCGGCGAACTGGTTTTTCCGGCCAACTTTCCGGCGAGTTTTGACCAACTTTGACCGGTGATTTGGAGGTCTTCTGACGCTCAAAAAATTCGAAAAAATATATTTTCGGAATCTGCGGAACGAGACCTTTCCAATGGCGTAAACCAAAATCGTTTTTGAGACAAAACATTTTCGACCAAAAAACAGAAAATCACCATCTGGAGCTATACCAAGACTCTGATACCACTTGTTAGGATCGAGACACTTAGCATACGAACATGAAACTCACACGCACTCAGCTCTCACACTTAAGAACACAAAGATGAACACGAGGGATATAACGTGGTTCGGTCCAAAACTGACCTACGTCCACCAGGTAACTAGGAGTATATATTTAACTACATTGTTGAGGTTGTGAGGTACATTTTTCTGATGAGTAGCACATCTCTATTTATAGAGATGAAATTCAATGTGAACAAAGATTTTGAAGTCAAAGAAAATGGCAGCAGACCTTCCTTTGTTGACATTTGTTGTTCAAATATTTTGACATTTGTTGTTCAAACATTCATACTTTAACAGACCATTCCCAGCTAGGGCCCACGATCACGAGGCTGGACCTTCTAGGCCACCTGGTAGTGATTGATGTACTTTTTCTTCTTTCTTTCTTTTTATATTTTTTGGGATATATGTACAAAACTTATGACACCTCTATCTGTATATTTTGTTCATATTTTATTTTGTTATGTTTGTTTTTAATTTGTTTGTTGAGTTATGCATGATATACCAAATGGCAAGGAGTTGTCTCAGACAAGTGTGGGGTCACCGTGCCCCCTCCACTTGTCTCGACCACCGGCGTGTTCACTGTAGCGTTACAACTCCGGAATACGAAATCAGGGATCCATTTGTTCGCAATTATACCTGTGATATTGAGCACCAAGCAGTCTATCGTCCAAAAAGGGCAACTCTTTCTCCCTTGTTTTGAAATAATTTTTTGTACAACGGGGACGTTGTACGGTTTTAAGTGTGGGGTGTGGACGGTCGAAAGAGAAATTTTTTTGAAATTTTTGCAGAAATGATCAATTTTTCAATTTTTAGCAAATTTTTCAAAATTTTTAATAAATTGCAATTTCGAAATGAATGGTTTGTGATTGTGATAGCACTAGTATTTTTCAAGAAATACTATATAGTTGTGATCATGCTATTAGTTAGTCAAATAAGTTGAGTTTTTACGAGTTTAGAAGATTGAGCTGTTTTAGGATTGGAATTTAGGAAGGAAAAGTCAATCTGTGGCCTTTGTTGTTCGAGCCGGTAAGTCTAAAATGGGTGGGACTTATGCACCTTATCACCTAAGAGCGTCTGGTCTGGGATGGTATTTCTGAAAGCTCGCTACACGGACAACATCGAAAGTCATGGACAATTCCTTAATGGCCTTTAGAATCTAAATGAGTACGTACACTTCATTGTGGACAGAAAATTTGTAATCAAGGGTTCTTTAGAAAGTCATGAATTCCGGAGAACAATTCAATTATGTTTTCGCGAACTATTCCACTCTAACTCAAAGAGCAATAATCTTTGAAACTGAACACAGTCAAAAATTATTTGATTCCTTTTTATAATTTGTTAAAAACTCTCTTGCTTGGGGACAAGCAAGACACAAGTGTGGGGTGTTTGACAACGCCTAGTGATATCAAGCATTTTAGGCGTTGTTGAGCCCTGTTCTTGATGAAATTATATCAGATATGTCTAGGTATTCTCACTTTTCGTGCCAGGACTTGTTTGGAGAAAAAGAATGGAAACAGGGACTAAAAGCGTGCAAAAGGAAGAAGTTTGGAAAAGAATGAAAAATCAAGGAATCTCGTACGCGCGCCGCGGATCTATGATACGCACGACGCGGGCCTAAGGCGGTGTAACACTTTCAAATGCCGAAGAAACGGGAAAAGATTAGTACGCGCGCCGCGGATTCTTCATCTGCGCGGCGCGGCTGCGGGAAATTTGCAAATATAAATAGATGCAATTTCAGCCAAAAACCCTAGCAAAGACCGGGTGTAAAATCGACCTTGAAGCTTTTTGACTCCAAGAATTCGTTCCAGCAACTTCTCAAGTGGTATTTTCATGTTTTGGATTTTATTTTCATTTAGTTAGATAGTTGTAAGCTTTAGTGTGTATCTTTGGGAGTGACAACCATTGATATCAAGCTTAGGTTTCTATTTTAGTATTATTTGGATACTGTTTTGAATTCAGTTTTGGTTAATGAAAGCATTTGGTTACAATTAATCTTGGTTTATGAGTATTTTGGTGTTTTGGATGTGTGTTTGTGTTTGAATGTTATTTTGACCTTGTTTGGGACTATTTCCTTTGCTGAAATCAGTAGCCAAATAGGGTAGCTTAGGTATTAAACTTTGGCCAGTACTTGTTCAGTTGGACTATAGTTATTGGTTTAGGTTATACCTTGTGATTGTTTGGATGTTTTTGGATGCCTTTGTTTGCTTCTGATTCAGAGATGCACTTCTGATTTCAGAAAGTGACTAGGTTAGTTTGAGTTGAGTTTAGCTTATGCTTGGCTTGACTTTGTTTGGTTATTATTTTTGGATAGTTGAGCATTTAGAAACTAGATCCTCCGACTGTAGTGTGACACTACTAGTTGGTAATCTGTCATTTAGTCTAACCACGAAGCTCCTGTGGATCGACCCTGACTACCACTGTACTAGTGTGTGTTAGGTTTTTCTTTATTTTTGACCGCACGACGACCTAGGCGTGTCAACATCCCAAATTGGGAAGTGAAAGCAAATTTGATAGATGTTGCATTGGTAAGGAAAACAAATCTGTATATATTTAGTATGTATTGATTAATTTCAAAAAAATAACCTCTTAAACTTATGGTTTTGCAGGTTATTTTTCCAATTATTGATGGTGACAAATATTACATGCTATGTTTTGACTTAAAAGACGGCAACTCTAAAATTATTGATCATATCAAGAGGAAAGGAACAGTTGAGAGAATCTATGGGCCCGGACCTAGAATAGTGGTATGTTTTCAATATTATATTATTTCTCGTTTAAGTTAAAAAATTCATAACATGATTAAATTTAAATGCAGCAAAAAATTTTCTGTCACTGGTTAGAAAGTGTGTACCACCCTCAACATATAAAGTTAATGGAAGATGAACCTTCCATAATGAAAATGGAGTGGCAAGTGAATAAACCAGGACCAAATTGTGGTATTTATCTGATGAGACATATGGAGAGCTACAGAGGAGAGGTAGCAGGAAAATTAAAAACTGAACTGAATGGAAAACAAAGGAACGACTCAAGCTGCATAGGAAGATTAAGGTACAGATACATGTATAACCTGTTGACATCTGACTACAACCTGTAGATGATGTTTTAACAATAGCATCCGAATTTGCCAAAATGGATGTGTATAAAAAAGCAAAACTGCTTGATGAAAAAAATGAAATGACAAGAAAGAAAGTGGCTGATGAAGAATCCAAAGGTGCAAAAAAAGTAAAAGGAAAGAACAAAATGGGATAAGATGAGGATGTAGTTATGACAATGGTTTTTGTGTTTTAATGTTTTGTGTTTTAATGGTTATTGTGTGTCTAGAAAACAATTGGTTTGGATTTTGAATTCTGGAATTTTATATTAAATGGATATGTTGGATGTTTAAAATTTTGTATATGCATAATTTCATTCAGAAACCATATATAAATCCGTATTCTCTGAGCATGGCAGGAAAGCAGATTAAATAATATAACTGTCATCTTAAAAAACCATATATAAATCTGTATTCTCTGAGAATGGCAGGAAACAGATTAAAAACCATATATAAATCCGTATTCTCTAAGAATGGCAGGAAACAGGTTAATTAATTTAACTGTCATCTGTGATCAATGAATCATAATATACTTGTATAACAATTCTGAGATAATATGATATAATAAAGTTTCATAAAAAACTGTGATGCATCCCAACCATATAAACCTTGAAGCTTTATCATAAGCAAACAAAGAATACGGAATATATATCATGATCACATGCACTCACAAAAATCACCCACCTTCACAGACCCCAAAAAATTGAAATGACAACACTATCTTTTTCTTTTCTTTTTTAATAAAATATAATATTAAAATAAAATTAAATTATACCAATATTAGGCTATAAATAGAAGCACATGTAAACTTATTTTCCACACATACTAGAATCTAAAAAAATGACATTAACCATAGGAGATCGTGTTGAAGTCAAGTGAAAGGAGGCTGGCCTAATAGGGTCATTCTATGCAGGTAGAATTCTGTCGTTGTCCTATGGAAGATATGAAGTTTAGTACGAGACACTGGTGAAAGACGACGGGACACCACTGGTTGAAGTCATCCCTCAAAATAGAATCAGACCATACCCACTGGAGGTGGTGGCTGAATTCAAACTAGGGGAAATTGTTGATGCATGGTACAATGAAGGATGGTGGGTGGGCAGTTACATCCGAGAAGATAATGGTCGGTATATAATACAGTTTGACCGAGGGAATGAGTTGTATTCATTTCCTCGAAACAAACTCCGGCTTCACCAAGAATGTGCTTTTGATGAAATAACAACCCAATGGATGTACTACAAACGTTGATCCTTGAATGTGTACCATCGAAATAAATTATCGTTTCTTGTGTCCTATTAATGAATATGTACTAGGATATTGTGAAATAAAAAATGTTTTCTTCAAAACATTCCAAATAACCAAAAAGTCTCTAAGAATGGGTTGTAAAAATTGGTAAAATTAACTAATAAGTCTCTAAGAATGGGTTGTATAAATTGGTCAAATCAACCAAAAATGTTAACAGGAAACTTTACTTCAAATTAAACATATGTCATTCTCTGAGAATAGCACAAAAAATACAAAAAACCTTTTAACAGGAAATAGTAAACACAAAATTTATTGCTACCAATTCTCTGAGAATGGAATAATAAGAACTGAGTTTTACAGGAAACACTAAACAAATAACAAATTGATATCAATTCTCTGAGAATGCAATAAAAACAAAATAACTACAATGGTTTTGGTTTATCAGGACAATTTCTTTTGTCATGGTTAACCATTTTCTTGCAACAATTACACAATCTTTTTGGTTTAGAAGATGCTTCACCCAAAATTTCAGATTTACTCTTCAGTCTTTTACCTCTTGCGCCAGATCCTTTATTTCTAATATCCGAAGGATTCTCAATTTCAACTTCATCAGGAAGTGAAACACCTAAAATCTTCTCATACTCCGCTTTCCTGCTCAAATCTCCTTGATTAGATACACTTTCACAAAATGTAGCTTTAAGTTTCTTCTGTTCTTCAAGGTACTCACATAGCTTCACGGAATCTTTACTTAACACATTGACACAATGATCAACCATGGAAAATATGTCAATGGCTGTCCGGTCAACATCGCCATCGGTGTGTGAAGTTTTGAACCGCCGCCTCAATAATTCTGAAGGAATAACATCTTTGCACCAGCGCCTACATATATACTGATTGGGAATTACCTCATATTCACAAAACTTCATAACACAAAAGATGTGCCTGCATGACAACCCATACTGTTGAAACTTCATACACTCACATGTCAAAAATTGATCCTTTTTTAAATGCTTCACCTGACAATAATTCAACAAAAAAACCAATTAGATAAAGATGAAAATTACAAAATCAAATCATATGAATACAATATAAGTTATCATACCTTATATGAAGAATCCTTATACAAAGAATCATAATGATATTCTTCAACAGTTGGGTTTTCATCTTCATTTAACACTTTCTTTAAAGTAAAAATCTTCTTCTTCTCAAGGACATCGTAGTTCTCAACATCTTCATCCAAGTTGAAGCTCCTAATCAATTAAGTATTCTGAGATTGACACAACTCCTCCTGCACTTGGTAAAACACTTTCCTTGTATACACTTTTACAGCATGCCTTTCATACTGGAGACATGTCACCATTCTTGGATACTTTGAAGAAGTGTTAAAATCAGCCAAGTTTTGGTTATGCCTTTGTCTCTCCATTGAAGAATCAAATGTCATCATAAAATTAAGAAGATAAGACCCGGAAAGTGTAGAATTTTGAAAAGACCAATTTTGACTCTCAAAAAATGATGTTGTTCTCATTAACCCAGACATAGGAACATCCCTAAAGAATGTTGGTATCCAACACCTACGCATACCGTACATCTTCTTCAACCACTTGTTTTCAGATAGTTTAAAGTCATTAATCATCGCCTGCCATCCATCTTCAAATTCTGAAGCATGTAACTTAGAATTCCAAATCAAAGAATTAAATCGATCCTTGAACTATTTGTTATTAAAAACTTCTGCAGGGACCTGCAAAAAATTTAAAATATAAAGTTAGTCATTTCAATTAAACCATATAATATGTAATACATTCTCTGAGAATGACTCAGACCAATCAAAGTTAAAACAACATTCTCAGAGAATGGTATAGCATATGATAACAATGAAACCCCCTATAAACACAAAAACAATTTTACTTTTTTCGCAATTCTTTGAGAATGACATGAAACATCACCTTATATCCCAACTTTGTAGTTATATGCCACATACATAACCGATGATGCGACTCAGGAAAAACTTGTTCGATTGCTTTTTTCATAGCTGGATCTTGATCAGACAACAAAATAGTAGGATGTTTACCAAACGTTTTTCTAAAACATGTAAGTAACCATATGTACAAATCCGTGTCCTCCCTACTAAGCAACCCGACACCAAATGTGACGCACTTTTTATGATTGTCTAACCCTGTGAATGGGACGAATACCATATTGTACCTATACACAATTAAAAAAAACCATTAGCACCACCAAATTCAATATAATATTCCCAAAGAATGTTATAACATAAAATATCAAATCAAAAAATAAAACCAACACAGGAACACACAAATATCTAACCTGTTTGTATCAAACGTTGCATCGAATGAAACTACATCACCAAACTCCCGAAAGTTGTATTTTGCAGTCTCATCAGCCCAAAACAATGCATTCAATTGCTTGTCTTCAACCTTATATTCAAATGAAAAGTTTGGAGAATATTTTACTCTATCCTCCATCAAATTCACAATCATTTGAGAATCACTACCCGCAATGAAACAATTAAGGTTACGCATGTAATTCTTGTAATCAATAGCCAAACCGCCACGACTTGAACACCCACCTTGAATGCCCGTCATTAATCTATATGCCTTACCTCCTCCAACATTCTGCTTTGTCATGTTATAAATATAACTTTTTTTGTGAAAAATCAAGTTCTCTACTAGCCCGTGATAAATACATATTTGCTTTACTAATCAATCTATGGTTATGTCTCTCAACAAAGTCATACACATAGTAACCTTCACCACCTGGTATAATCTTAAAAACAATATGGGCCTTACATTCAGTTCTATGTAAATCTTTTCTTCTTTTAGTTTTCTTCATTTGAACATCCATAGTATCCACATTGCCAGTGTTTGGTTTCCCTTCCCGATTTCATAATAAATGACGAGAAGTAACCACATCATAAGTCGTCTTCTTAAGAGAACCTTTCCTTATATCAAAACCTGCTTGAAATGCATATTCCTTATACATTGTCACAGCAGCTTCTAATGAAGGATATTGAATTCCTTTTTTGGGCTTGATATGATCATCTGTTCTTGGTATCCAGTATGGTGTCCCACCAGGAGAAACAAAATCATTACTAAAAATCGATTCTTCTTCGTCTGAAAATTGTAAAACACAATGAAAACTACATTACAATATAATCATTATCATTAAATAAAAACATAACCAAAAAATTCCATCACAATTCATCTGTTATTGTCTGTTCTAAATCATTTTAACTTACCAATTCTAGGAGAATGTAATCCTGTGTCAATATCCCCTGCAGCAGGTATTGAAAATTTTTCACATTCCTCTGTTTCTGCATTGTTTTCATATGGTTCCTTACTACATGTTTCACCATGCTCCATCTGTTTCTCCAATTAAAGATCCAAACAAATAAACATCCAAGAAATATACATTTGTAAAATACTTTTCCCACGATAAAATCAGTAAAACATTAAAAAACCAAAATACAAAAAAATAAATAAATATAATCTCTGAGAATGAAAGCCAAATCGAATTAAAACTCCAAAACATCATTATCCTTATTACATATTTTTCAATACATCTTATTCTTAACCAAAAACTATAAAACTAGAAGGATCTAAAAGGACAATTCCTGCTATCATGATCAGCAATCTTATTACAAAATTCGCAAAATCTCTTATAATGACTCCTAATATCTTCCATGCTGTAACCATCATCATCAAAATACAAGTCCCTTGAAAATTCCAATCCTACAATCATCAAAACGCATACACCTATCCAAAAAGCCATATAATCCTGAAAACCAACATTTATTTAATAAAGTTATTAGTTAATTCTCTTATAATGTCAATAAACAACTAAAACAATTAACCATTCTCATAGAATACACATTCACTAGCATATACCATCACCATTCTTGTAGAATGCAGTTACACTAACATGTATATACATCATTCTCATAGAATGCTCTACATCTCCTGTGGCGTAACTAGACAATTCACTCATTTACGTACTTCGCATCAGAATTCAGAGCAATTATATAAAATAAGTACATAATTGGCTCAATTATATCAATCGAAAAACGGAAATATCACAATTAGTATCATTCGCACAACACCATTATCGAAATCACGAAGATCGTAAACAAAATTCATACCCGTGTCGAATTCAATTGATTCTCTACACAATGTTCACCCGGGTACTGTCAATATATAATCGCTTTGATCATACGAAAACCACAAATTCAGAATTTATCAACGAATAATTGATTCTCGAATCAATTTAGTTTTAGAATTGATTCAGTTATCGATTTTGAATTGATTGCAATCTCATTAGCGGTTACGATCTATCTCATTAATTATTATTCATATTAATCTTATTTAATTAAGGAGAT